>JANIJG010023961.1:30061-56687 GCA_024611175.1 Megaceryle torquata | reverse complement strand
CCCCCCCCCCCCCCCCCCTCCACTCCCCCACCCCAGTGCTTTGTGATTTCTTGCTCATTGATTGCTCTTGAGTTCAGAACTTCCCTTATTGGAAACAGGAGGTTCACACTGATCATAGCATTTGAAAGAGACCCTGTGGGATGACATCTGAGGAAATTATAAAGATTCTTAAATTAGAATGCAACCCATTCCCAGTAGAAAGGAAAAAGTCAACACAGTACCAATTCTAGCAAGGATACATTCTTCCAAACATCATTAGATGCAGAGGCATGGATTTAAGTGAGAATTTGATGGACTTCTTTCCTATGTTGCCAGTTTGACATGCATTTGTCTTGGAAAGGAAAATATAAGCACTAATTTCCTATTCATGAGAAAGAGTCTGGTCTTGTGGAAGAAATGTTAGCAGTAGGCAGTTTGGTTTCTAGCACTGTCCCAAAGGTAAGAAGGTGTTGACAGAAATGACAACAATGCTAAGATGAACTTGCAGTGAAAAACTGATATTCAAAATACAGAGGATGACGTTGCTAGTATTGTTAAAACTCAAAGTGAATCCATAACTCTGCAAAAGGTAAAGGTTCCTCACTTGTGATTATTTCTTTGAACTCTGAAGAGCTCATCAAAAATGTCTTCCCATCCTGAGCAAAGACACCTTTTTAAATGTCACAGAAATAGAGAACATTTCTTTCAGGTTCTGACTGTACTAAAAGAGGCCATTTCAATCTCTCAACTAGCAATGGTTAGAAGTTGGAAGCAGTAGTGCTGAAGCAACTTTTGATATTCCTTCTCCACGTCTGCTCTTACCCCTGCTGTGCACCATCCATGGTGCCAGCGTGAGAATTTGTGAGGCCAGGTGGAGAACCAGAATGGAAAAGTGGCTCAACTGAAAAACAACCAGATTGGCAGTGGTCCGAAGGGACAGAGGACAGAAGCTACTTCTGTCACCAAAGAAAGCCAAGCATATGTCTTAGAAAAGTAAAAATGCCTTTCTAAGTATCACTCTCCCAGTAACCAATACTTGTACTGGTGCAGAACTTGGTTAATAAACTTTGCCACCTTCAGTCTCCATCTGTTTCTGAAAACCATATATACTGTGTTTCCTGCAGTTTGTTTCATGACCTAACAAGTACTCCAGAATGGCAGACAAAACCACCCAGCTTGCAGAGCAAGTGATTTGTCAGCTGTGCCTCTCACTGCAAGACACTTCTTGAACCTCATTGCTTGCCTCTCACCCCAGTCCCTAGTGATTCTTTTAAGATTATCCCCCACAATCAGTGAGTTCCTATCTTCTTTTGAGATCACCTCACAGAGGTCTTCTGCTGTATCTGAAGGGTCCTTATTCAGATGCTCACTCCAGCAAAAGCTACCTTGTCTAAATCCACAAGGCACCCACAGGCCCAGTGGGGATGTCTCCCTTATTTACACCCATCCCTCCATCTGGGCAGTTCCATGTCAGCAGAAGATATCCATCAGCTCCCTCTCTAAGTGCATGATGCAGCAACAGGCTGGGTCTCTCTGGTTGATGTCTCTCTCTGTACTCATGAGATCTTTCTGAACCTTCCACTTTTTTTCCTCAGTCTGTAATTTTTATTTATTTGTTTATAATTAGCTGAATTCTGGATTTTTTCTGCTCTTGCTGTCTTCTCTCTTTTAAGGGTTGCCTGTCTGGACAGTTGCTGGAGAGCTAATGGCACAGTGTTGCCACCCTCTAGAAATATACTACTATGCTTTACACATAGACACATACACAAATGCTTTCACCACTATATACAGACATTATATCATGTCATCTTTATAATACCTACATAATAAAGGAGCAAGTACCCTTGAAATATTCAATTATAAATACGTCATTTTTATAGATCTGAAAGTTTTATAGTTTTAAAACTTTCACCTCTGTTCATGCAGATACATTTTTTTAAATAAGTTTAGGAAAACTAATCACAAAACTATGAGATAGATACCTATTTGTTAATGCTTCATGGCTTACAGTCAAAAGGCTGGTATAGAAACAAGGTAATAGCCTACAAATTCTGTTTTGGAAGATTGCAGAGTTTTCATACAAGAGGATTAACACAAAGACATGATTATCCTTTCAATTGCATTGTTACGTATATCATAGCATAATATAGAGTTCATCAATGGAATTGCATATTTTTTTGTGTTGTGTTTGGTGAACCTGGAAATTACAAAGGAACTTGCTGAGATAGAGGGACACAGGTTAAAAGAAAGGAAGCAAATTTGCCAAAGCCATACAAATTGGAAGAGTTAGGAAGGGACTGCATGTTTCTCAGTCCTTAATTTAGTGTATTACCAAGTGCAATAAGCTGTTTCCCCTCTGTTCTCATCTTTACTATGAGAGTTCACTAATAAACTAGTCTATTTTATAGAATCATAGCATGATAGCATCATTCGGGTTGGAAAAGACTTTTAAGATCAAGTCCAGCCATTAACCCTCACTACATCCTTGTGATCCTCATGAGAGGCTGCCCCCTCTTCCAAAGGCCATGAGTTGTTCCTGAGTTCCAGAGAGTGCTCTCTGTTCAGCCAGACTGGTCTCTTCCCTGACAGCCTGTCTTTCTACACACTAGGTCAGCTGCTCCTGCACCTTTAAATCTCCCTTCTTGAAGTATGTCTAGCCTTCCTGGACTCCTTTACCCTTCAGGATGGCCTTCCAAGGGACTTTGTCAATTAGACTTATGAACAGGCCAAAAGTCTGCTCTCCATAAGTCAAAGGTGGCAGTTTTACTGACACCCCCACCCCCCTTCCCCAAGAATTGAAAACTCCATCATTTCATGATCACTATGCCCCAGATGGCCTCTAACCATTACTTCCCACACAAGTCCTGCTCTGTTCACAAGCAGCAGGTCCAGGAAGGCACATTCCCTTGTTGGCTTCCTCATCAGCTGCATCAGGAAGTTACCTTCTACACACTCCAGGAACCTCCAGGACTGTTCTTTCTCTGCTGTGTTGTATTTCCAGCAGACATTTGGGAAGTTGAAATCCCCCATCAGAACAAGGAGTAGCAATTGTGAAACCCATCCCAGCTGCTTATAGAATATTTCATCCACCTCTTCATCCTGGTTGGGTGGTCTATAACAGACTCCCACCATGATATCAGCCTTGTTGGCCTTCCCCCTGATTCTTACCCATAGGGACTCAACCCTATCATCACTTTCATTAATTTGTAGGCATTCATATGTCTCTCTAATATGGAGGGCCACCCCACCACCTCCTTGACCTGGCCTCGGTGACACCTCTAAGTGAGGTGAATCTTCATACTCATTGTTATTTGATTCTCCCTGCAGAGCAGCATATCTATTTTTCAAGGGCACCTGGGGAGGTGCAGCACCTTCTGGGGTGACACGCCTGCCACACCTGGCAGGAACTTGTTGCCACTGCTCCTTATGTTCTAAATCCTCACATTCAACAAGATGAAGAGAGGATAAGGAGTCCTCTGTGTCCTGTGCTCTGTCTGACCATTGGGCGTGTTTTAAGGAAGGTAGGGTCTGACTCCACCAAACTCTCTCCCTCTCACACTTCCTGATACTCCTTATCCTTTCTACTTCCTCCTCCAGCTCAGCCACCAGGCTAACGAGATCCTTCATCTCATCGCACCACACACAGGCATTGTCTTTGCCACCCCTGTTTCAAGTGCCAGGCTCAGGTGCTCCCTGCAGACAGAGAGCCAGACAACTGCATGTTTGCATGGGAGCTCCGTTTGGGTCGACACATTTCTTCTGGCAACAGCTTTCAGTTGGGTTGCAACCATAGCTGGGTCCTTGACTCGGATGACTAGTTGGGTTTGCCTCTCAAGACGAAAGAGGGACCAGTTGGAGTAATCAAACGTAGCTCTTGCTCCAGCACAGCTCTCAGTGCCCTGCCACATGAGGTGCTAACAGCCGCGTCACCGGCCGAGTGATGTGCACACGCTGTTTGCCTGCCCATTCTCGGTGGGCAGCGATCACTGCCCTCCCTGACGCTTCTTACAGGTTGTGGGTGTGGTCACCTATGCTCTGGCAATGCTCACACCTCATCAGCCTTTCCCACGAGAGCTGTCAGCTTGTGGCAGGTCTCTCCACTCCCTACAAAAGGAAAACCTCAGGAAAATCCCTCAACACAGAAATAGATGATGAGTGGTTTGGTGCCCCTGTCTTTTGCCTTGAATCTGTGGGTCAACTAATTGTGTAAGGGACGCTAGCTCTTATTTTTCCTTAGTATGAGACAGGAACGAGTTATTTGGAGCTTGGGTTTTGTTTGATTTGCAAGGATATGTGCTCACATTCTGCATCCAGAACTTCAACTTCACAAAACAATGAAAGATCATTTTTATATTGCGTAGGAAAATTATCCTTTTTACACCCTGCTGGCATATTTCTGTAAAGCGAAATGTATCCCCAGCTTCGTATAAGTATAAATGAGGATATTAACTCTCTGCCTCATGAGCCAGTCCTGCACTGAGGTGGCAAAGCATGTCAACGTTCCATAAAATACCAGCATGAGGAAGAATAAACTCTGTCCTATAATAAAAATCACCATACAACTGAAACTAGTATGAACCAGGAGATGACAGACTTAGGAAAGAAAACTGGTTGCAGTATACTACTACTGGGATAGAAGAAAGGTATATCAACTCAAGAGTACTGAGCTGGTGGGAGAGAAAATTACACTGTTTGCCTCAGCTTCCTGGGTGGAAATGCTCTGGGTTGCAAATGAAAGCTCTCTTTTATTTCTCTTGAGCCTCTCTGGGGATGATGCTAGCCCCTAACAATGGACTCACGGTTCCCAGTGGATTCATACAGGGCAAAGGAGGGTCGCAGCAACCCTGCTCACCTAATGAATCACTCCCTGTTTAAAGATGCATGATTAGAGACCAAAAATATTTGACAGCAACCTCCAGGGTGGAACTGAGCAGGTGAAAGATATCGCACAAGGGGACATCTCTTTTCTCTATGATGAGAAGTTTACTCCCCCCATTTTCTGTCCTCATTATTCTGGAAACTGAAGACAAGGGTGCAAAAAGGTAATAACAAAAACCAATGTCTCCATCTACTTAAGCAAATTTACTATGCTCAGAAATCTGTCACAGTTACTGCTGTGGTGGTTACTGTGCTCTTCATAGCTCCTTTCATGTCTTTTACCACCCTCCAGCTTCATGCTCAGCACTTCTAACATCTCCAATATTTTATCTGATATTGAGTTTGTCATTTGCACCTACAATTTCCATCATTTCCTCCTTGGCTCCACTCATTGCTCACTGTCTGCCAAGGTGAAAGTGGAAGAAAAAGACATCTTCCTTTCACTATTTGCTTTACTGTCACTGTTCCACAATTAATCCATAGTCCATTCACAGAGCCGGTTATCTGTAAACACTTTACAAAACAGGAATTATGATTCCCATTGACCAATAAAGAGAACAAGACACAAAATGTAAAGGTAACTGCTGGAGGAAGCCAGATCATCACAGAGTAAAGGTTCCCTGTTATGCCACTGTTTGAGTGACCAAAATATCTACATTGAAAAAGAATGCAGAATTTAGTGCTTATCATCCACATGTACATGAGGAGGCTAACAGAAAATTCCTCACTGATATTTAATCCTTTGCAAATGACTAGAAAGTGGTAGGTAATGTCCAATTTTCATGGGAGGTATATTTTGGCCCAGAGGCCATCCCTGTGAAATTATTGGAATATGAAGTAAATCAGGAACCAGTGAGGTCCCATGGGTAGAGAAAGCACAGTCAGAATGGATAAGAAGCAAATCCTCCTACATTCAACTATCTAAATTAAGTATGTGTAATCACAAACACTGGAAAGTATTATCTCATTCAAAATAGCCTGAATATAGGATGTCACCATTCCCAAGTAAAGATCCTTAGAGATCTTATAGGTGATTGTGGCTTCCTATAGAGACCACAATAAAGGAGGTCCCGCCCAGATTGTCAAAAGTTAATTAACTTTTTTTTTTTTTTTCTTTGAAAATCTCTGGGAAATCTCCTTTGGGGGCAGAAGTAGGGATCAATCCTTGCATTTAAAAAGCCTGTTTTCAACTTTGGACTTCTCTCTGGCAAAACTGGGGCTCAAATAGTGCATGAAGGACTAAAAATCCTAGGTCAATATTTCCTTCTGATCTTGTTTCTCCTGCAGTCTATGGTCAAATTCCAATACTCATGTTCAGTTCCCCCTTTGTGAGCACGTATTAATCGTATAAATTAAAAGGCAGCTCACAGTAGATATTGCCCAGAAGACAGAAGCCCACCATATACTACTTCTTGGAAGCGAGAAAGAATTATTTTTAATTTGTAGAATTCAACTAGGGAAAAGCAGATATATCTCACTTAGCAGAAACCAGTGCCTGCATATTAAAAATACATTAAGATCAATAAATGGATAAGTAAAACATCTATTAAAACATTTCCACCTAATATAAAAGACATGCATAGCTGTATAATTGAAATATATTTTCTGTTCATACTGCTATGAGATAAAGAATTTCAATGAAAATATAAAGCACAGCATTATATTGCTCACTGTTAATTATCCAGGAAATAGGATTATTATTTTGTTTTTAAGTGATTTTTGTGTGAATGCGCACTAGTATATGACTTCAGATTTACAGCTGGAGGTATAAAATCTCTATCTGCCACCTGGAAAATAGATGGAAAAAGAGAGGGCAGGTTCCTCTCACTACTACTTTCACTCCCACTCTTCACTCTTATTTGGAAGGGACCTGCTTTTTAGGATTACCAGCAAAATTTTATTTCCATGACTCCTCCCCATCTTTAGCCTCCTTGTCCTTATCTTCCCATCCTTACCTCCATGATCCTTCCCATGCTTTAGTCTCCAAGGCAATAATGTTGTGAAACTGTCCAGAAACTGTAGCACACTATCATTTTAAGCATATTGTGAAGCAGATTTATGATCACTGTTGGCATAATCAGGAAAATAGAAATTTAAGGTTCCTGAGCTAAAAATACAATTGCACATGATTCAGCAGACGCTCTTTTGTACTATAGATAGCGCATAGAGATGATGTGCAAATGAAAATATTTAGTAAACTAACGTTCTGGGGTATTTTAAATATTAATCTAAATGCAATGCATGCTTTGAGTGTCTCACATCCTTGAAACTGGGCTTATACATATTTCTTATGTACGATTTAGACTCCAGCTCTGCTTCTAAGCTTTGAGGTAGGAACCTGCCTCTAAGTGTGCTCAAGGCCCACACTGAACCACATAATAACTTCCAAGAAGTCAAACTTAAAAACAAAAAGACATATTTTTCTATATTTTTGCATCTTCAGAGATGGATCTATATTTCTGAGAAGACTGGTAGAATACTCTGTGAAAAAGGATAAAGAGAAAGATGCACAGCTTTGGGGACCTCTGATATGTTAAATGCCTTGATTTCATTTTCTGTTCAGTCAAGAAGGGTGGTAAAATAGCATATAGCTTACGAGAAGCTGTCAGCTTTTCACTGTATCACTCCAGAAAATATGAGGCTTAAGGCTGACAGGGCTACATATACATCTATCCCCAAAACATCACCAGAGCTTCCAGGACATGAGAGGCAAGACTCAGGGCGGTGTGCATTACACAAAACTTTTAGCAACAAGAGGCCTGAGGGGGGGTGATGTAAGGGAATCCTTCCTAGCTTTGCATTAGTTGTCCTGCACGCCCTCGGGCAAAGCTGGTACCTGGTCTTAGAAAGAAAAGCCACCTTAGAGAAAAGTTATACTCCAAGCCATAGTGCTGCCATGCCACCACTGTAAGATGCCTGCTGGGAAGGGAAATGAGTTGTTTGTTTGACTTCAGTGGGAAAAGTGAAAGAAAAAAAAAAAGTGAGAAAAAATAAATCAATTTGGCTTTAGGAAGATTTTGATGAGTCAGAGATGTACTTGCTGCAGAGACACTAGGAGCAAGTTGAGAATACTCTGTCCTTGAAAAGTAATTGGCTAAAGCTCAGGCTTTTAAAATATTTTGGCATTGCTGCACTCCACATTGCAACATCCTACTCCCTGAGGAGCTTCAACATCTCTGAAATGATGTAAATCACATACATTTTAACTGCACAGGGCAGAAGCTCCTGAGTTACCATGCAGCAAAACCAGTCCATCCCCACAGAACAGAGCTCCTGAGCAGGAAGCCTGAAAGAACCTTTGGGAAGAGGCAATAGAGAGCAGCCCTGCAGAAGAGGACTTGGGATTGCTGATAGATGAGAAGCTGGACATGAGCAGCCAGTGTGTGCTTGCAGCCCAGAAGGCCAATCACATCCTGGGCTGCAGCAAAAGAAGCATAGCCAGCAGATTGAGAGAGGGGATTTTACTGCTCTACTCTGGTGAGACCTCGCCTGGAATACTGCATCCAGCTCTGGAGCCCTCAGCACAGGAAGGACATGGACCTAGTGGAGCACATCCAGAGGAGGGCCACAAGGATGATCAGGGGGCTGGAACACCTCTCCTACAAGGACAGGCTGAGGGAGCTGGGATAGTTCAGTCTGGAGAAGAGAAAGCTCAGGCAAGACCTAATAGCCACCTTCCAGTACCTGAAGGGAGCTTATAAAAAGAGTGGAGAGGGCCTGTTTACAAAGGCCTGGAATGAAAGGATGAGGGGGAATGGCTTTAAATTAGAAAAGAGTGGATTTAGGTTGGATGTAAGGAAGAAGTTCTTTACCATGAGAGTGGTGGAGCAATGGAACAGGTTGCCCAGGGAGGTGGTTGAGGCCCCATCCCTGGAGACATTCAAGGTGGGGCTTGACAGAGCTCTGAGCAACCTGCTCTAGTTGAGGATGTCCCTGCTGTCAGCAGGGGGGGTTGGACCAGATGACCTCTAGAGGTCCCTTCCAACCCAAACATTTCTATGGTTGTATTTTTCTAAACTAGCTGTTCTCCTAAGCTGACTGTTGTAGGGCTATTGGTGTCTAAATCCTCACTTTTCTCCAGAAAGGGAATGGAAGAATATTCAAGACCACAGCTAAGTGTCACCACTGTCTGATAGGTACTGAGTTGCACTGATTCTCAGCTGAAGCCAAATCCAATCCTAATACTAATTTCTAGTGAACAAGGTGACCTACCAAGCCGCCACACTTATGTGACTTAAATGTGCTCTGAAAGGGAGAAAAAAAAACCAACACTCATGCACACAATGACTGTAAACCTCTCCTTTCCTTCTCCCCCACTCTGAGGTATTACTCAGTGTTACTTGGGATTTCTTGTTCATAAAGACCGTGTGTTTTTTGGCTTGGGATTGAAGGAGAGCTGGCATTAACCGATGATGCAGCTGGCTGCAGTGAGCACTCTGCTTATGCTCAGAACATAGTGTTAATGCAGCAAGCCCTGCCCTTTCAACTAAACCTCATTAACAGCAGGTTCATACTGTAGCCTCTGTCAATTAGCTGTGGAACTAAAACCACTAACTTCCCCCAGAGCACAAGCCAGCAGAGCTCAGCAAGCTCAAGAGATCAGGGTTAAAGAATACCAGTATCTGTGACTTAGAGCAAATATTGCTCAGCACTTCCTTAATAATTTTCATTCAAGAAATCTCAGTCCCAGGTAAAATCCCAAGTCCCTACTCACAGGTGTCTCATTGCTTTTGGAGGGAGCCACCAATACTCACGATCCCTAAAATTCAGACAGCTGTCACACTCTCAACATGGATTACAAAAACACTGATTTATTAAAAAAAAAAAAAAAAAAAAAAAAGAAGCCTGTTAGTCTATTGCATAATGTTGTTATTTCTGTTTCTCCTCCAAGAGAAAAAAAAGTAGACAGAAACCTAAAGGTTTGTCAGTTTCTATTGTGGGGATCATAAAAAAAAGAATGTGTTTTTAGGCTTTGTGGTCATAAACTGGATTTGGGAAAAGAGATATGTTTGTTTCTTCTTCAGGGTTTTTTTTTTTAATTTAATTTTCCTCTCACTGCAGAAGACTGCCTTTAACATGCAGGGTTTGGGGAGTTTTTATTAATTTTGAATTTTTAGCTTTCTGGTACACCAGAATTTTTACCACTTTATAAGCTGCAACTGAATCATTGCTGTCACTTACTTCTATGTCCACGGTCACTATTGTGCTCCTTGACAAATAGGAACATGTAGGAGTCCTATTAGTGAATCTGGATTTATGAGCAGGTTTGAGTGACAGATGCTTGCATGTCATGAATATGAGAGCAGTGAGTTTCTAAATACGACACACAGCATTAGACTTTTGGATTTATACTGTACAAGAAATACACAACCACTAGAGACCTCCTGAAGTAGAGGAATATGTAAAGTTAGAAATGGAAGTATGTTTCAAAGAAACATATAACCTACAGAATCTCAGCCACACTACTTCTTTAATATTGTGGATAATCACTTGATCAAAATATCAGGTTTAATCTTAAAGCTACAAAGGCTTTTCCCTCTTCTAGATTCTGCAAGACTACTGCAGAAAATAGATTGTAGAAAATTTATATCCATTCATTTTTTGTTGGAATATTTAGTTTTAACTGAAATAGCCTATTTTCCTTAATGTTTACCTACTGAGACATAAACTGAGAGAGCGCAATGCATTTCAGTCATTGTTCTACCAGGCTAAGCCAGACACATTGCTTTGATGTCCCCCTAAAAGACAGGCTGTCCTCAGAAAGGAAGAGATAGCAGAACACGGAAAAAGATTCTGAAAGGAACAGGTTAGGACAGGGTGGGAGGTCAAGAATTAGTTGGACAATAATTGAGAAGGAGAGGTTTCAAACAAACCTCTCATAGGGCAGAGAAACACCCTCAGTGCCCTTGTATTTCTTCCATGGCTGCTCATGTTTCTGCTAGGGAGGTATTTAGCCAACTACACTTACCAGTTCTCAGTTTAAGCTATAAAGTAGTGATGAGAACAGTAGTCACCACTATAGCCCAGAACAGTGAGCTTCTTTTCTCCTGACAGGACAGACAAACATGTGGGACTGACAGAATTGGGGAATAAATCAGGTTTTGAAGACACTATGTTTCATTTCTAGCTGCAGCTCAGTTAAATGCTCAACAGTATAAAAAAACAGGGTAAGAAACTATCCCTGAGCTTATTACTTTGGTTGCTCTCTTAATGTTGAGATATTTCTTCCTTTATATTTACCACCTTCCTCTTAAGTAAGCTAGTAACTCCCCCTGCCAATTCTCCTCCTGGGAGACTATTCCAGAAATTAATGGAAGTCACTGCTAGAGGGTTTCACTTTATATTCTGGCTCTATTTCTCTTGGCTCAATTTCATCCCCTGAAGTCAGTGTGGAGAAAAAAGATTCATAGATTTTTTTAAGAGCAGAAAGAACCCCAGTAATTGTCTAGCATGACACATGTAACACAAGGCATAGGTCTTCACACTACTCATTTTGATTCCAAATCCATGAATCAGAGTGGGTTTTTTCTTGTCCTTTAGTTTTGTTTTGTTTTCTTTTTAGGAAATTCAATGTTGAATTTAAAACTTCCAATGATAGGACATCTACTGCAGCCCTTAGCAAGTTCTTCCAGTGGTTAGTTTGCTCACTATTCAAATTCACACTTCATTTTCAGTTGGAATTTGCCTTGTTTGAATTAACACCTTTGTTTGTTACACTGCAGACCCTTACCAAATTTATTCCTTCTGCCCTTTCCCTTCCCCCTGCAGATATATTTAGACTGTAATCAGGTCACCCTCTAAGCCTTCTTTGATAACTAAATAGAGTTGCTTGAGTCTTTCACAAGGCACGTTTCCCAAGCCTGTAAGCATTCATGTGGCTCTTTTCTGAATCCCTTCCAATTCATCAATATCCATCTGAAGTGTAGACACCAGAACCAAATAGTATTCCAGCAGCAATCTTGCCAGTGCCAAATGCAGAGTTAATTTAACCTCACTACTCCTACTGAGTTCTTTCACATTTAAACATTCAAAGATTACACTAGCTTTTTGAACCACGCTCACTGAGCATGAAGACTATGACCCCATGATTTTTTTCTGCCACTGCCTTCAGAAGTCTTCCATGCTATGTTCATATCCTATATTTTAATTTTTTTGACATATAAACTTAGATTTGGCTCAGCTAAAACACATATTTGCTTGATATCTTTAAACTGGCAGATCACTCAGCAAGCTGTTCCCTTTCATGCTCTCCTAAGCCTGTGTTATTTATAGACTTAATCCATAATTATGTTCTAATTTTTATTTCCAAGTTGTTGCTATATTTGTTGAACAGTGCAGATCTGAACAGATTCTTGCGGGAAACACAGACTTTTGACAAAAATTCTCAGTTTGTAATTAGATTTTGAGATCCTTTGTTTAACAAGGTTTCAATGCATTCAGTGTGTGCCCCACTGATTTTGTATCACTCTAGCTTAGAAATCAATACATCATGTGAGCATCATTCCATAAGTTTGAGAGAACACTATTATAACAACAATATTACCTTGATAAACTGGACATGAAATTTGATTATGAAAAATAGTATCAATTCAGTTAAATGAGAACCTTTTTCAAAAAACATGTTGATTGGCAATTGTTATTTCCCCCTCATTAAATCTTTGATTACTAGAGTCATGCCTCAGACATGCTTTTATTTTGCCCAGAACTAATGGTTGGCTTACAGACCTGTAATTTCATAAATCATCCTGTTTTCTTGTTTTAAATATTGGTATTGTGGTGATTTCATTCAAGTTCTCTGGATATGCTCTGGCTTCCTAGAATCAGTCATTAGCAATGGTCATTGACCATTGCCTTTCTTTTTCTTAGGTGCAAGCTATTTGTATCTTCTGATTTTAAAAGTTCTGTTGACAGTATCCTAGACTTTTGTTCAAGCTGAAATTATTTCTTCATTGTGATCATCATCTGATGTTAATATTCATTGACTCTGAGACCTGGGGCAGAAAAGCTCACTACACTTTATTCCAGTATTACCGATAAGTCCCAGTAATGTTTCAAAGCTATTGTTATGTTTCTCGTGTTTTTGATATACTTAATTAAAAAAAAAAAAATTGGTGTTGTCTTTGCATCTGCTTACTACTAATTTCTACCTGTGTCTTTTTTCTTCCATTTGTTGCTCCTATATACAGATATATACAAACACATTCAGATTTGGCTATTTTCATTCTAAGCAGACTTGTTTGGGTTTTTTTAAGCAATGTAGTTTTTTCCTCAAAGTATGTCATTGTGACTTTTTGGCATTTAGCAAAACATTCATAAACAAGTCCCAATTATATTTTACATTTTGTCTATTTAAATGCTTTCTCCCTGCAAATTTAGCTCGTAATTGTTTCTGCCTCTGAGAATCTGACCTTTTTAAAGCACAAGATATAAATAGAAATTATTTTTAATTTATTCCTTTTGCATTGAAGATATGAACATACACACCTCACTCATGATTCCCAAATGAGTTTTTCTCTGACTGTGAATATAAAGTGGAACATAGAAATCCCCAGTATTGAATACAATATAGTGTTGTGGACTACAAAGAATGTTTTAGTACTATCAGTATGAAACTTTGAACATGCTGGTCTCCCCATAACAATTTCCTCCCCATGTACCTTACAGAGGGATCATTAAGGAAGTGTTTTGGTGATTGGTAGTTGATAGCAGCAACAAATGTCCATGGTATTCTTTGAGTATTTTAATATAATCCACAAGCATAGATCATTCTGAAAGCTGTCAATGGCACAGATGATGATATTCCAAGAAAGTAAATTTTGACAATTTGAGCCTTCCTAAACCAGTTATAAATAGCGATTTTCATAATTTCAGCATGTTAACACTCTTACTAGACTTGGTAATACCCATCAAACCAAATTTGTGTTCCTAAGTGAAAATTTACACTTGTTATCAAAGTTCTCAGTACTGGAGTACAGATAAGTACACAGTCCAGTCTTTTCAGTCTTTTTAATTTTCCTTGTGCTTAATTTTTTTTTTCTTTTTTTTTTTAGGTGGATTTTGGTGGTGGTTATTTGGTGGGGAGGGAGGTGTGATTGGTTTTGTTTTGTTTTTTTTCTTAGTATCTTTCTTCTGTGCAAACGAGTTCACTTTAATATTTTCCCCTCTTTCCTAGACTGTTTTCTTCAGTCTATTCCTGATCAGCCTGAGCAGCATGATGAATTTTAGAAGATTGTTTCCACATTTACTGAGATAGAAGGAGATGCAAAATTGATGGCAGCTACCAAATAAGCACAGTCCAAGTTTTACAGAACTCCCTACCCAGCTAGCAATCCCTCTGCAAAGTCTTCTCCCTCCTGTTTTCCATCTTTTGAAACCTAGGAAGAAGACTTATCACTCTTTCTCCTGGTGCCACCACTGCAAGATCTGTGAGTCACCTAAAACATATGATACTGTGCAAATAAACTCCCACAGAAGGTTAATGCCTAGCACTTGCCCATTGACTTTGAAGCCTAAGCAGTTCTACTTCACTCATCAGTTCTGGCAACTTTATACTCCATCCCATGGAAGTCTTTTGTATCTCATCTAGGATAAATTTCTAAAAACTATTGAATCAGTTTAATACTTTTTTGCAATCAAGCTTGCCAGTTGGGCTGATCAATTGTTAACTCTAGTCTGTTCACTGGAAAAAGAGTAACACTTCTAAGATAGAAACTGAAGGAACAGTAAGGGGACTGTAAAGATATGACACATGAGGAAAGCAGTGTGAGGAAAATCTCAAGCCACTCAGACTTGAGCAATAATGGGACTGTCCCAGAAGGCAGTCCAGAATCAATAGCAAATTCCCTTTTCAATTCCTAGCACTATGTGTCCTAAAATGTGTCTTTTGATGTTTGTTTCAGTAATCTCTGTGGATTTGGCCAATTCTTAGGTTGTTAACTTCAAATTGATATTTAATCCATTTTAAAATCCATTTCTATCCATGTTAACTTATCCATCAATGGTTCAGTTTTGAATTAATCTTGCAAAGAAAACAAGAGAGAACTAAATAAGAAATACTCATGCCACATTGTTACAATCCCTTTTGCTTTTTATTATTATCTGAAAAGAAAAACCTCCATCTCTACTCATTTTTCACCTGAGATTTTTTGCCTCTGTGGATCTGGGATTTATCAAAAGGCTAAAAGATATAAAGAGGTACCAAGTAGTACTGAATGGTAGATTTTTTTTTTTTTTTCTTAAACACATTAACAATAGGAAAAGTGTATGTGGCTGTGTATGTCTATCTAAGTATGTAAAAGCAGGGCATATGCTTTAATATAGCATATTCTTTATTCTTTAGTATACTATATACTAGAGAAAAAGCTATTTACATGGATGCAAACAGGAATATGTGTGCAGAAATTTGTGATGACACCATCTTATATAGCATGAAGGAAAATTTGAACTAAGAACCTCCAGAGCTAGAAGCACAGCACTCAGTAAAAGCCAGAAATTGAACCCAGTGTAAGAACTGGTAATAACAGAGCAGATCTTAAACACACTGTTACTGGTTTGCATAAATGTGTGACAGAACGTATTTCAGTATGAGTTCAGATTTTCTCATACAAAGGTTTGGTGATTATTTGAGAAATACTAAAATTCTGTCTCAGATATTGGCAAGAAAAAGATTGATATTCTATATTACATAGAAATAATATTCTAAACATATATATAATAAATATATGTCTTCTAAATAGTCAGGCCGATGTGCTAATAAGGCTGGGACAACTGCAGTGAATGGATACCTTTTTTTTTTTGCTGTGCAAAGAATAAGGGGGGTGGATAGCAAAGTAGAATTAAGAATTAGAAAATCTTTTTACTCCCTAAAGTTAGATACAATGCAGATTTTTTTTGCTGACGGTCTTGGTTGAAACAAACCCAACTTTATACCTCTGCTGCACTTTGTTGAATGAAGTGCAGCTCTAATTCTAAAGAAGAAGCTAGGCCAGATAAAGTGAAATGTGAAAGAGGACCAGACTGCCTAAGTGATTGTCCAAGTCAGTTTCCCCAGATCGTATCTGCATCTTTGCTTCACAGTTCTGGAGTTTCTCTTGCAGCTGTGGCAACCAGCCATCCAACATCAGGTACAAACATGAGCCTCTTGATACCAGAAATGCTCCTGAGACTCCCAAACCTGTTCATATCACAGTGAAGCTGACTCCTCCTTATTCTTATCTGTTACTTTTGCAAGCTGTATAACCTCTAGGCTGATAAATTTTAACGTGTTCTCTGCAACACTCAATCATCTTTTCTTTCAGTTTTAGTTTCCTTACTACTTCTGGGCTGAGAATACTTTTTATGTAGTGTCTCTCCTTAGGATGGTAAGAAGATGTACACATGGATAATTATGTTTCATTACAACAAAATGAGGCTAGAAGAAGTATCTTTGAATTGTAAGTGTACAAAATTGCTTGATGGTTATTGCTTCCTGGACTTAAATTTTTCACATTTGCTCTTAAATCCTTGCTCCCCAGTATTGTCCTGTGTATATCAATGAAGTTGCATGTGTCATGAAGACTCCAGATAAGTCTCGATTACAATAATAAAATCTCAATCTGACTTCCATCTAAACAGCTTCACAGTTTAAATGGACAAAATCAGCAAAAAGGTTATTGCCATTGCCATGTTACAGAATTAAGGCATAAATATTTTTAATGAGTTGCTGAGCACCCTGTGAGGTATCTATGCCAGACTCAGGAACTGAGCACTAACATGTTGGCCTTAGTTGCAAAAGCATTTATAAAAGCCTCTCTAATGGCCATCCTGAAAACAAACTTACTGTGTGGTGATGTCCATTAAAGTACATGATGAAAGGCTCAATCAGCCTATGACTGCAATAATCTTTCAGGTGGTCCAGACCCCTACCGAGATGCTCCTTCATTGTTCAATCTCATTCCATCTCCTGTGCTGTTTTTAGCCCACTACAGGCTTTCATTTACATTTCATTAAAACAAGTCAACATCTGATTTACTACAGCTATCATTCTGCAGGAGCTCAATGCTTTAAATGGGAATTCAGGCTTTCAAATTACAGCTAGTGACACGGGAAACGCACAGAAGGTATCACTGTCTATATAGCTGTTGAAGAGGTGGCCTTGGGGTTGATAATCTCTTTTCAATCTCTAACAATAGACATCCCACTCTACTATATCACATGCAGCCCAGTAGTGTAAGGCATGAAGCAGGGAAGGCAGGGAGGTCAGAGGAAGGAAGGCATTTCCACTGAATGATGAAAGGACACAGTAGCCACAGGACAAGACTGAAGAATAATAATAATCAAAAAAGACAGGCAGACAAGCTTAAGAATTATTTACTGTCCAGAAAGAAAGAGGATTTTTTTCAGTTAGCAGAGCAGAACAGGCTGACTAAATTATAACTTTAGCCCCCAGCAGCAATCAAAGAAATAAAGGGGGAAAAAGGAACTCAGGGGAAGAAGGAATGTGAAAGAAACAGAAATTCATAGAGCCTCTATCAACATGGGAAAGAAAGCAAGGAACTTGAGAAGTGAAATCAGAAGACAGAAACAAGTTACAGGAAAATGTGAAGTAGATCAAAAACTTACAAGCCCTGCATGTATTCAAATGAAGGATATTTTTGTAAAAATTCTCAGAAGTATTCACAATGTGCACAATATGAGGCTGTGCTGGTCATATGAACTGGAATCACAAAAGAGAAATTACTACTGAAAGCTTTTGTTTTACACCGGTGCTTATTAAAAAACAAACAAATAAACAAACAAACCCACAAACAAACAAACAAACAAAAACCCCAAAACAAACCATGTATCTTCACACCAATCAGCTCTTCGGAGACTCATCAAGAGATTTCCATACCCAGTCTAGCTTGTGACAACACAAGTATGTTCCAACAAATAAAATAGAGAAAAGACTTGAAAATGGAGAAAACGTGCAGTGGAAATAAATGCCTCAATCACCTGCAAAATCTGTGTTAATCTCTTTTGTCTGCTTACTAGTTAAAAAGAGCTGTGGAGGTTATTAGCTTAAACTGAACCTTTACTAAATGACACTGTATGTGCACACTATGAATGATCCCTTAAGAAAATCTTTCAAGGAAAAGATCTATACTAAGTTCCTACTTACCCCCACATTATAAATGGTTTAATAATAGTAAAACCAACTGAAAATAATCAGCAATTGTATAAAATGTTTCTGAAAGGAATGTGGTGAGCTTATTGAAATACTTATGCTTACTGACAGCATAAATTATTGATTGTAATGGTCTCTCTGTCCTTAAAATACTTGAGAGTTATCTTAACAGTTACATGCATGATATGAACTGAATGTCATTTAAGAGGGTGGAGACTATGTCTAGCAGATACTTGCTTCTATCAGCATCAGTTGTTTAATTTCTTTAAACCATTTTTATGGAGACATGACTCTTTTATGGTTAGTAGATTCAGTAAAGTCCCATGAATTAACTGTCTGACTGTGGCAAACCCGTAGCTTTGCAACACTATTGATACCACAGCGGAGAAATTTCAAATACTACAAAGCGTGTGTTCTGTAACCAACTCAGTGCTCTCTTACACTCCCTATATTTTTTTTTTAAAAAAGGCAACCACTAGTTCCTCTAAACAAGTCCCACAAAAGTGGGGTCCATCAAGAGAATCTGTGAAATTATATCTTGCCATTTCCAAGAAAAATGTTCTTAGACTTTCCCTTACAGTTCTGCTTCTGCACACCCAAAAATGGCACTAGAAAATGTCAAATGTTGCAAGTAAATCTATAGAGCAAAGGTATGTGCCTTGGGCAAACTAACAAGGTAAGGTCTCATCTGGGATTTCCACCAGACCTCTGGAACAATTAGTGACCCCTGAAGAATCCACACCATTTTTTACAGAAGACTTCACTGGTGAAAGGGATGAACAGTCCCTCAGGGACTCTTTATGTCAGCTTATTTATTTTTCACACCATAAAAGATGGATCCAATGCAGATCCCCTCCAGATGCATGTACAAGAATGATAAAACATCAATTAACAAGACACAAAATTCACTAAGAACCAGCTCAAATAAATTCCCTCACACCTGCAAAATGCAATTCAACCTTCTCAAACTCCTGGCTTCCAGCAGAAGCCTGAATGAGTAGATAAGGTTTACAATATGTCAAGGAAGCTTAAAAAATAACTTTGTCAGATCAATAGAATGAGAAAGAAAATCCCAGGGCTGAAGACACCTGCTTGGAAGGATTAGTGTATGCAGTGGAACCATTACAGAAAGTACTGGGAAGAATATCGAGCTCTTTCATGGTACCTCATGGGACTTGTAGATGAAATGCCTCAAAATGCCTTTGTAAATGAAGCATCTTGAGGATAATGCATTTTCTATGAGGCACCATTAATGTTTTTTCTGGAAAGGAAATAATCTATCAGGTTCTTATGAGAGTAGGAACAGATACTGGAAATGCAGCAAGTGATAGAGATGCACCCCAGAGGAGAGAAAGACAGGTTGGAGCCTCTGCACTCAGGACAAGAAGTTTCTTGGTTTAACTATTTAAGACTTTGAACTTTAAATATTTTCAATAGAAGATTACATTTTCCCAAGTTAGCAGACACACCTTCTGACACAAACATGGCATTTAATTGAAAAATGAGTTTTTAGTTAAAAAATGTCCTTTCTTCCATTTTTTTACAGAAATTGTTCAACTATCTATATAGCTACTATACAGCACTTGCAATACATATAAAAAGGGAAAGGGCTTGTGCTTCATTTCCAGATCCCAGCAGGACTGATACAAAAAATACAGGAAATAGCTCCACTGCCAGGAAAGTCAATAGTAAAGATGCAGACTTCAAAAGAAATCGATGGTATGACAACACCCCTGCAGAACAGACCTGACCATTAGAAGTGATACCTCTTTGCCTGCTGACATACACAGTATTTTTAATCTAATGATTTCAGCAACAAGGAATCATGCATCTCAAAATCATGACATGAGTTTAAAAGGAGGAAAGTTAAAGCAAAATATGTTTTGCAGTTTAGTGCTTTGCTTTTTGGTTGTTATGTAAAAAAATAAAACAAAACCAAAAAGAACATGCCTTGTAGCTTTTTGTTCATAGTTCACATACTTTTTGTTATGATTATGAGGGGTCAAAATAAACTTTTTTATGGAAGTTGAGGTTAGTCATAACTATGTCAGAGATGACTGCATAAGTAAAATATCAAAATCGGTGAAGTGAAATAAGTTAAGTTTGCAATACTGAATTACTCCCCTCTTTCCTCTTCTACTATTGTCCATCAGAGTACAAATTCATGGCATTCAATCAAATAGGCACATATGAAGCAGTAGCATTCAACCTTGGAAATTTTTTTCATTAGACTATTACTATAGCATATAAAGCTATTTAACCTATTATTTATTCTGCTGCAGTTATCCTTTTTCTTTTTTTGAATGAGAAGTAAACAGCTCTCACAAGAGCAGAGGTCACCTACAAAGTGACTTCTGTAGAGCTGATCAATTTGCAGTAAATATATTTGCTCTTGAGCATGCTGTGGGATTGGTGGCCAGTGCTCTGTGCACCAGTCACTTGCTAATGGCGGTTGTGTTTGCTTCCCTCAAACCAGGGACAAGGAGTACTTTTCTTTGATGGCCTGACATATTGCTGGGTAACAATAACAGAGCAGCACCAGACGCATTAACTTTCCTTCATCTCCTATGGTTAAATTCACTATCTAGTACCCATACACAAATCCTGCCCTCCAGAAAATATTTGAAAGGATACAGATCATCTCTGATTCCTGTAACTGTCATCTATTGCAAATGAAGGGATGGAGAAATGCTGACACTGAGGAGAGAGATCTGCAAAGCAGTCATGAGAGCTTCTTTGGGCAAACTTTGGTGACAAGTCTTGCAGGGATCATAGGATGATTCACCACAGTGAAGGATGACATCTGGTAGAGACAATGGGCATGAGGTTGTGGTTTTGACCACCCTCCCTTCCATCCCCAGCTGGGCAAGCAGCCTGGGCCTTAAAGGCTCCACTATGAGCCGACTATGAGATTTCACCTTCATCTTTCTAACCCTCAACATCCTCCTTCTCTCTGGATATTTCTTTTAAAGTACATAAAAAGTTTGTCATAGTGATATCCATCTCAAGCTACCATAATGGCCTACGGTTACATCCTGTCTGGTCTTAAAACTTCCAGTGACCAAACTATACTTAGTATACTTAGATAATTTATTTCAAAACCATAGTGATCCTTCCTCTTAGTATTATCTTTCTAAAGCTTAACCTGGATACCTCTCTCTCTCTTCAATGTCAGCCCATAAGTACTTGTCCTTTTCTCAGCAGACACACTGATCAAACACTTCTCTGCAAGGTGCTCTCAGATGCCTCTCAAGGCTTGTGTCTTCTCTATGCACTAATAACAACAAAAAAAATCCACCACCTAATGTCAGTGACTAGCAGTGTGGGCTACCCTTAGAGAGACCTGTCAGGTCAGTTGGTTGAGCTGGGCAGATATCCAAGGGCTTACTTTAATGTATGGGATGTATTTTCTGGTGACTGATTGCTTCCTCAATAAATTAGGCAAATGCTTCTCCACTGAAACCAATGACTTATTGAGGAGCCCTTAAAACAGTAAATCCATTCCCCTGTCATTTTTCTGGACAGTAATGGTACTGCTGTAGTCACAGAAAAATATAGAGCTGCCCTTTGCATTGATGACATCCTCTTTTAAAGCAGAAGTTACAGTTGCTAAAGCAGCACTTTTGTGGACATAGTAAAAATCATTATTCTTGACATCTTCTCAGTCATTATTACTGATGAGGACATCAAGCCAGGCTTGAGGGAGGTAAGCATTCAAGAGTTCAGTATATTGTGGAGGTCATATGTGAATAATGATGCATTTCCTGAGGGCTTTGAAGGCTAAACATTTCAGTTCCCAAAAGAATGCTAGGGGTCAGTTACTTATGTGTAGGTTCCCAAATTCTGTCATTTTTGTGTTGTCAGGCATGTTAGAAACTAAGAATATCCATGGAAATCCCACACTCTAACAGAAAAAAAAGCATCATCTTGGGCAGCAAAGAAATGAGAGGTACCCTGCAGAGATAGCTGGAAAAATCATCTTGTTACCACATCAAAGATGTGAAAAACTTCATTAAACAATCTCAGGGAGCATGCTTTCCTACCTATAACCTTCAAGTTATAGGTTTAAATAACTTAATTCAGTACTGTAAGATAAGAGTGACAGAAAGTATATCCCAAAGGTCCTCTATTCTCTATTAATTTTGCTTCCTCTTATCTCCTATGGCCATCACTGTTTTCTGTAATAGTTTCCTACCTCTGTGTCTTCCTTGACTCAGGTTGCATAAGACTTTTTAAACCTAATAATAAAGGGGTGTAGTTTGTCAGAAGTGCGGTGTACACATATGAAAATACATAACATTGCCTTAAATGATGATACAGTACTCCCATGCTCCCTATAAGGACCAATTTGCAGACCCCAACCAAGAGCAGCATCCTTTTGTGCCAGGCACTGCACAGATATATCAGAAAATACAGACCCCATAGCAAAGCTTTAAAAAAACTCCATGGAGAGGCACACAGTCTGGCATCTTTACCTTCAGGAGATAATTATTTTACCTCAAAAAAGGCACCAAAGTATCTTTATATTTACCAAACAAAACAAAACAAAAATATGTATATAATTCAAGAGTAGGACAATTTCCTATTATTCTTATGGTTAGAAAATAAGCTAAATGACTTTTGAGTGCTGTTGGGTTCTCATGAGAGACACCAGTCTATTTGATTGACAGATAAAATTATATCCTTTAAGTCCCATTTCCCTCAGAGAGGGAACATGCGAGAGAACAAGCAATGGAAAATGAGAGCAGGTACAGAGAACACTGTCACACTTGAGGTGTCCAGTCAATCATGGACCAATGCCCCTTCAGCGTGACCTGAAGGAATTCCATCTAGTGTTTGTTTTCACGTGCATTCAACCCAAGGCCGCTCACCAAGTTGGCCAGTTACTACTCAAATATTAAACCTGTAGGTGCCTAATGAAATAGATGCTCAGCTGAGGTCACCGGTTCTTGCCATTGCTGAACAAAGCAGTTGGAAGTCATTTGCATCCCTCCATCCCTCCTTATTTGAGGTGGATTCAAACCAGGATCTATAGGAAAAGTAGAAGGCACCTGAAGGCATTAAGAACCTTCATTTGAGGGCCTTGATTGATTAACCAAGAAGATCTGGTGGTTGCTTCTCTGTACATGCCAGTGAGGTCAAATGAGGCAGGACTTACAGGCACTCTCCCTGTCTTTGTGCTAAAGGAGACAAAATTCTCTTTCTTCCTTGCTTTTACCAAGCAAAAAACTCTCAGATGGCACCAAGGCGATGTCCTATTCATCTTCAAATTAAAAGCCACTATGTGAAGATCTGCTTCAAGATGGACACAGGTGAAGTCTACTGTAACATCTGGTCAGAATTAAGCGGGATTCAAGCAGATCCTTAAGGAGGCTGGAAAGTCAGGGGCCAGGAGGGTCACAGAAGAAATGGAGATCAAGGTATTAGTTGATATAAGTGGGAAAACTCAGACAAAAAATCTGAACTAGAACTAGAAACTGAAAACAGGTTTTCTGAATTCAAGGATAATCTACAGATTTCCTCCTATGTCTAAAAGATCCCAGATACACAGAACATGCACTCAAGAAAGTACTACTGCCATTGAAGACAAATTCAAATAAGGAAATTGTTCCACTGCTTCCATCTCCTGTCTTTGAAATTTCACCTGGGTACACTATCCTTCTTCAGTTCCCATTTGAAATAGTTGCCTTCTGTTGTTATGTGCTGTCTTGACTTTCCTGGCAATTCCCTATTTATTCTTGTTTTTTAATGGTGAGTCGACTCATAAACCCGGGCTGAATATAGTACTAAGTGGGTCAGCTCACTTCTCTGCTAGTAATTTCTAATATATTATCTGGTCACTGCATTTTGATGCTTACTAAGGGTCTGACCCACATTATCTAGAAGGAGCATTCAATATTCTCAAGCACTTGCAGCTTCAAAAAAACACCCCTCAATCCACCCAGTAAAACTGGTCTTGTGACTTGAGATCTATGGGGACAGAAGTCACAATACAAATGTCAGGGATTGTATAATAATTAATAGTTCTGCAGTGAATTTCCATGAAGCAATAATGTCAGATATTTTTAGCAATTACAAGTAACCTCTCAATTCCTACAGCATGCATAGATGAAATACATCTGTATTCACTATGATGTGAAGTTAATCTCATCATTAATAATTCCTCTCATATTTATCTTAATACTGTTAATTACATGGGACTTGCTGGGTATGAGTACAAGAGCATATGTAATTTGTCTTTTTTCCAAGAATTTCCAGTGCAATTTACCATTAATTACTTGCTGCTTAATACAACAACCTCCCCCAAAGAATAATTCCAACATTATTATGGCATTTTAGAACAGTTGCTAAGGCTTTTTATTCTGTATAATATGTCAGTACCAAGAAGGGTGAAAAAAACCCCTGCAGCCATTCTTACATTCTAAATGGTATGCTAATAGACAGCAAAATTTGGATAATTTAACAAGATAAAGGCTGTCCTTGAACTTTACTTATTAATGATAGATCCTATCTTAATTTTAATGATTTATGAGAATGCTTATATAGCATATTCTCTGGTGTATGCCTTATCCAGTGCCTATTTGAGGTTTTGGATAGATTTCTTTTGGCTTTAATGTCCTTTTAATAGGCACTTTATGACCCAAGTGTTAAAAAGGAATATGTTCTGTCCAGGAGCTGCTTGATATTACACAGGGTGTTTAGCAAATTTCTGGAGGGAGTAGTCCAAGCTCTAATGTGGTGGAAGAGCAGGTTGTATAATGTAAATAGCTCTAAACTTTGAGGTTTTTATAGCTTATAGAAGGTGGAAGTCTGTGTAGATTATAGATGCAGCCATTGCACAATAAAACTGTGGTTCATGTGATCATGACATGATTCTGTTTAAAATGAATAGGATTATCAAAAACAGGTTTATGACAAAAATTTCCAAGGATAAATTTTAAGAAATTATATCTGTCTTTAAATAAAAAAGTAAGCTTGGGCATACACAGAGTATAACTCCCTGATGCTCCAGGCAGGGGAGCTGAAGGAATATAATTTTGGCTCCTTTATGATCCCCATATGTAAATTCCTTCTCACCAGCATGTTATGCACATCATGTATGGAGAGGCAATGTACATTCAGGGCACCCCCCTAAGTTTGGATAGAAGTCATTGAAATCAAAAGCATTCCTGGGTGCAAAAATACATATAAACGAGGTCTGTTGGCAGTTCAGGGCCTTGTCTTTGGAAAACCCATGGAATATCTTTAACCCAAAGGTATTTAACTGTCTTGAATATGAAGGCCAAACAAGGAGAAAAAGCCTTCTGCACACCTAGGAGTTTTGTGCCCCTACAAAAGAAACTCACTGAACAGACACCTAGACACCTGCACAGGGAAAAGACCTTTTTTTTTTTTCTCTCCAAAGCTATCCATTGAGCTCCAGCTTCAATCACAAACAAATATACTGGACAAAGGAAGGAAGGATCTTTCTAGCACCACCAAAAACAACCCACGGAAACCACAGACCTGCCAAAAATCCAGCTAAGAATTAACTGGTGTGCAGGATCATACCACCATCACACAAAACAGAGCAAGACCGTTTGCCCATCAGCTCTGTTCTCAGCTCTCCGACCTCTTTGTGCACTGATTCTTCTTTCCCCCATAGAGCAATCACTAGCAATAACTGTGAGTAGCAATTTAGGCAAACACAAGAGAGTAGCAAAAGAGCTAAGAGTGCTGCTGGGATTCTTTAAATATTCATCAGACATTGATACAGCTCCCAGGTTCCTCCAGCTGCAAATTATCTAACAAACTGACAACCACAATAGGACATGTCAGTCTGACCTGTGGTACATCATATCTCAATCATTCTTTAAATTTCTTTCTTTTTCTTTTTTTTTTTTTTAAACTTGCGACATAAGCCTAACCACAGCTCCCTTCAGTCCAAGTGTCAATTTCTAAAATTCAGAGTTGAATTAGTAACCAACAGATTATAAATAAACTCAAGAGGCACCAGAATTTTGCTTAACCTCAGCGTACTATTAGTCCACCCATCTTACATCTGACTAAAACTCAGAATTTCAAAAATTTGGGTTAATCCTGAAATTGAACAAAAGTTTGAAGCTTTGAGGTTTTCCAGAAAGCAGAAATTTCAAACTTCTAGATAATATCACAATGCCTTTGTAAAAGTGCTTGCAATGGATTGGATTTACACTGGGCTAACTGAATTGCATGTTATTATATTGTGAAGCTGAAGCACTGCTCCCAAGCCTCTCAGAAATGAAGCATAGGAAAGTTCTGTACAATCAAGACTTGTCTTTGAAAAATAGCAGCTTAGTCAGATCCCCATTTCCTCACAGAAAACTTTTCCATTAGAAAAATACTTCAATAGTACCTAGTTGGTCCCACAGCAGCAATTTTTCCAGAACTGAAGGTGGTTCTGATAAGAAAGGGGTAGAGAGGCATATTTAGTCCTGCAAAACCCAGAGCAAGAAGAGCTAGTGATACCATTTTGTGCTGCTTTGATATTACGTACTCCAGAATTTCAAATAGCTTACTCAACAAATTCTCTCTTAAAAAAAAAAAAAAAAAAAAAAAAAAAAAAAAAAAAAAAAGAAAAAGAGTCTAAAAACAAAAAGCACAGAG
>JANIJG010023961.1:0-29961 GCA_024611175.1 Megaceryle torquata | reverse complement strand
AAAAAAAAAAAAAAAAAAAAAAAAAAGTAACAAGAAATAGAGTCTAAAACCAAAATGCACTGAGGAACAAATATGTTGGAAGCATTAGAAATACAAGAGTATCAAATCCTTGGAGAAAAAAATTAAATGGAACAAGAAAGACAGGACAAACATACAGACATTGATAGACTTCTATTGTGTATAAGAAACATGAACCACTTTACTTTTACTCAAAACTAGTCATAATACAGAATAACTTAATAAGGCCCATAGGCAACTTGTTCCCTTAAAGATGTGAAGGGGACACTGGAAGATGTTTGAATTGCAGTGATAAGAAAAAACCAAACCAAACAAACAAAAAAACCACAACCAGGCAACAAAAATCCCAAACAAAAAAAAAGAAAGAAAAAACAAAACAAAAAAAAACCCACAAACCAAAACCAAAGAAACATCAAACCAACCAAACATCTACCTCCCTTTTGTTAAAATGAGGTTGATATTTGTAAATCCTCCAGATGTAGACACCCTGGAATAAAGCCACCATTGTCTAGGAACTTTTCCATTGTGTTTCATGTCATGATTTACAGGAACTTTGAAGACATATTAGCGTGATGCTGAAATCATCCTACTTAAAAAAAATTGAGCTGAAGGGGAATTTCCAACAGTGTTGCCACTCTGAAAAGCTTCTGACATTCAGTTGATCTTAAAATGTGAAGTTGATTACTTCTGACTCCATCCATTAAAGGTCACTGGTTTGTATTCCCTCCTTCTCTCACACATGCATGCACACAAACTAATATTTTCTCTTATTGTCTGCATATTTTCTGTGGTATAGAGCAAAGCCAGACACCAGCTCAGTATATATCAGAGGATATGACACCATTCCTGAGAAGGATTATGCTGAAATTTTGCTATCACTCAACACTTGTAGCATCTCTGGGTATTTGGTGCTCACTTATCACATTTTTCCTTGGGTCCCGCCAAGTCAGTAGCAATACATCTTGCATCTTCCAAATACATAAGTTATCCACATACTGTCAAGCACTTCTCAGAGTTACTCTTCCTACAGTAATGTCTTTCATGTGAGCTACCCCATTTTTTAGAATCTATCCTTTCATCCCAAACTGCCAGAATGACTGAACATTGAATAAGTCACTCAAAAAACCATAGCATAAATTTGATAATTATTTACAATGGCACCATTAGATTTACAATAAGAATGAAAGACTCCTATGTTGACTTCACTGAGTGAGGAAGGCATGACTGTTAGAAACACATGGGTTACAATTAGGCTTATATTACATTTAGTTCTGAATCAGAGATCTATCTTTTCTCATAAACAGTAATGTTCATATTGGATATTTTTTATCTCTTAATACATGTAATTACTGTTTACATTTCTGCCTTTTGAGATGCAGCGAAGTAGGCAAATGTGCCAAGCATACACTTCCTGGTAATGCAAAGGTCCAATCCAACTGAGGTGGAGTCCTGATGTCTTGTCGAGTATTTTCCTTCTAAAGGCTGAAATGGAGGTTGCTTTTTTGAGCTGCAGATGGATAATTTTTTACAAAGTCATGCAGTCAGAAAAATCATTGAAAAGGGATAATTACAAGCCATGGAGAGATGATGGGGTTTGTTCTCCATCAATACTAGATGCCAAATGTCCTTGTATTCAAGATCACTAGGCACATCACTACTTAATGGTGCTTAGAAAGAAAAGAGCTTTTTTAGTTTAACACAGAAATAACATATTGTGGTTTTTAGAGCTAAAATCTACAGCAGATGGTTATTAGTAGTGCATAAAATATCTATTAATCAGGCTTCCTCTACCTATTCCTCAATGAGCTCACATAGTGGAATAGCCAGCCTTCCCCAAAATCTTTCCCAACAAGCAACTTGAAAAATGGTTTTCTTGTGGATAGTTGTTCCTTTAGATGTTTTTCTATTGATTTTTTTTACATCGGTGACCAGGATGGGGCACAATACACAGATAAGTTTGATTTGCAAGGAATACAACAAAGAACAGGTATATAATGCATGATTGTTTGTCCTCAGGTAACATTTTGTTGTTGCAAAGACTTCTTTTTCCCTTAGTCGTGCAGAAACTTCATCTACTTATTTTTGAGATGCACCCCACTAAAATATTCTTTATGCCTTGGTGATTTCTCTGTGGGCTCTCCATTCTGCTGAAATTTCCCAAGGCTGCCAAAAAGCCCGAATGAGTAAAACTCTGATGAGACTGGTAACATCCAGGTTACTACCATCCACCAATAATGGGATTTGTAGGTTTTGCATGTGGGGGGACAGGATTTCATTCCAACAGCACTAAGACAGTTGTTCTTCTGGAAGTTGGAAGGCAGGTAGAATGTCTAGGACATCTAAAATGACACAACATAATTGTTTAAGCAGCTGACACCCAGCTAAGGTTACTATAACGTTAACTGGCATCAGGAAAGAGGGAAGTTTAGGGGAGGAGATATTCTGGATAGCCTTCCTTTCCAGCTGTATAGACTCCAAGCTTTGAACAAATAGTACTTACATCCCTTCTAATTAGAGAAGGTCTTAAATTGCAAAATTCAGGTGTAACTCAAATCCAGAGGTTTGGAGAAGTCCCTTAACAGAACAGATTCCACAGTCACTGTCTCAGACTTTCTCCAACAATTCCTTGATACTATTTACATCCAAATATTTGTTTGGTACCTTACAGTGGTTTGAGGCATATCTTGGAGCTAACTCTGCAAATCTGACTTTGTATAGTGTCCTCTGGGTCATATAAATTTAATGCTTTCAAATGTTTTGTCATTGAATATTTTTCTGATTGATGGCACCAATTTCAGAAAGACATTTCCTATCAGACCAATGCTTTTTTGATCCTCCTAAATGCTGAGGGATCGCATTAGAGGACAGAAAGGAGGAAGATGCTAATGGTCCATTTCCAGACTCCTCCCAGAAAATAAACCGCTATCTTGCAGGCCCTGTCTCTTTTGCCCACATACATTTTTTTAAATACAGTCTGGCTTTTGTGGTCTGATGGCATACAATTCTTTTAGGGTGAGAAGAATGCATTTCTATTAACTGCTGATTATCTTTCACTGAAAAATTAAAAAAACACAAGAAAATGCTCCTCACATCATAGTTACTTGCTCCTAGTGTGTGTTTCAAACTCCATGCATCAGTGCTGCTTTCTATCATAAACTTCATTCAAGAAGCATTCATATTGCCAGTAGTGCATGATAGTGTCTTATCTTTCCTCTGGTGGAAAGCAAGTGAGGCCAAGCAAATGTCAAAAACTCTGTTTCTTGCTTTGTGACAAATGTGATCTGTGATACCTTTAGCTACATCTTTCTGCTGATTGAATACACCTCACACCACTCTGAATCATTCTTATGGATTCAGATGGAAAAATTTAATTTACAATTCAAACAAAAAGAGCGATTTTGGAACTAGAAATGTTGGAATTATTTCTGTTTACCTGAAAATACTCAGGTTTGTCAAGAACTATTACTCCTAAAAGAGCAAGCAAACATAGCTGGCCTACCACAAGAAGTTAAATCCTGTTTTGCTAAGGATGAAATAGAGAGATACCTCTTCAATATCTGCCCTTACAGCAGTTACTACAAAACATTTTTGCATTGCTAAGTCTACTGGTCCTGCAGTGTGCCTCAGGATCACTGTGATTAACCAAACATGCAAATTCTGTCATCCCGGTCTGGCTGCTCTTACAGTAGCTGCCAGTTCAGGTCATCCATCCCAGATCAGAATGCTTGCCTGTGTTATCTTAACATGCATCCAAATTTCAAGGGAGAACCCACATTAAAAGCTCAGTAAATAGTCTAGAGCTAAAGACAGAAGCTACATTCTGAGATGCAACAGAAGGCACTTACTGTCAGAGTACTCATACCCTTCAAGTTCATTATGTCTTTCCTTTTACATCCTGGTTGAGCAACATAACCATGCTACCTTATTTTAGTGCTAGAAGATAAAGCAACTTGCCAAAGGTCATCTGGGAATTCCCTTCATGGCTTCATGTCTGCCTGCATTGTCTTTCCTTCAGTCTTTAGGCTGCATTGCTATTTACTATTATTATTAATTCAGTTATTCTCTTTGATGTACAGAACATTTTCCTAGGAGAAAGTTTCATTTCTTTCTAACTTGGTATGTCCACCAGCTCTCAATCTGTCAACACTCCAACAATCGTATCTGATGTTCAGCATCTCTAGGTTTGAGTAGTTTCATCATTTAGTCTAAATTTCTTTCTGTCTCTCTCTAGATACTTCTGATTAAACAAACTCCCCTGGAAACAGCTCACGTTAATCAATGCAAATAGGGTCTTTCCTTTGCGAGAACTTCATTATTTCATGGATTTTGCTGTTACTTAGGACTGCAGTTGGAAATTTTCAAAGCTGTGTTCCTTTTGATGTAGCAAAGGCAAACAAGGCCAGTGGCTGAAGTATAAGCCCATGAAAGTTGAGTACCTGATTAACAGAGGGTAACTGTATTCATAGAGAAAGTCACAGGCCAACATGGAGACAGAACCCTGCTCTTCACTCCTCCTCAGTACAGTAGTTACAAATGAAGAGGAAAATATCACTAGAAAAACAGATCTGAGCACTTTGGAAGGAGTTAGACTCCTTTTCAAATATGTTTTTCCAACAAATACTCTTGTGTGGCTTAAAATTATCCTGACAGAAAAACAATTGAGGCAGCTTTTAAACTAATGATACAATCCCATGGATAATTTCCCCTAAATAGCTCAGAGATGTGACTGAATGAATCATATATCATTGTGGGAAGTAATTTTCCTCAATGAGTTCTACCTGCTGGATATCACAATGCATTACAGGTTGAGTAAAAGCCTTCATCTGAAATCAGATTGAAACTGGCTTTGGAGCAAAACTTAAACCCTGAGGGTGAGAGCACTATTAATATATTTAACACTTCCATGTGATTTGCAGGTTCTACATGTCCCTCTCTACATCAGACAGCTAACTTAGTGAGGCATTCCCACGAGCTACATGACTTTCAGCCTGTCTTCAGAGGTGTTATTGACATTAATATGGGCTTTACTGCTCTTTCTGGTATGTTGCCCAGAATCTCACAAATGTCTTAACAGCATTCTCCAGCATTAGCTTTTTGCTCCTTGGGTTGCCACAACCTCAGGCTGACACACTTCTTTAACAGCAGAAATTTGCCCCTCCTTAGTGAACAAATCCCGACTTTTGGGGAATTAAAACAGAAAACAAATGATCCATTTGGAGGTAAATATGAAAATGGCTTAGGCCCTGAGAAGTTAAAGTAAAATGTTTAACACAACTTAACTGTATCTACAGTGAGGATCTGACTCAAATCTCTTTGAATCCAGCTGCTCCTGAAACCTGGAGCAGGTTCTGCAATGGCAATTAGTGCAGCACAACTGATGCCAGATCCAGACTAAGTAGTAGTACTGGAAGTCACAAACTAGAGTTTGTCTGGTTAATATCTAGCATAACGTATGAACGTTTACATAGTCCTGCACTGAGCTACCTGGACGATCATACTCACAGGTTCTGACTACAAAAAGACAGTAAATATAAGCTTTTGATTGTGTCCATAAACTTATAAACCAAATATTGCTGGTGTTCTTAAAATATCCTGGGCCAAATACAAATCCTATGCTAGATATCTTGGAGAAAGATTTTTCACTGATAGATCCAAAATCATAGGAGAGTTGTTTCATTACAGCATCCTTCTGGAAGAAGAAATATATGCTTGTTTCCACTCTGTGAGGGCAAAATATACATAATTGTACATGTCCATATTCTTTCTATTCTTTGAAAGATTCCCACAGGGTTTAGTAGTAAAGCGTCATTTTATTTTCCTGATACTTAAACATTTGTGCAGAACTTGACTATTTCCAAATTACAAAATGTTCCTAAAGATGTTGTTATTAAAATATAACTATTTTTTTCTGTCCAGTTTCCAATCCATTTCATATTGGTAAAAGCTTCTATATTGGCCTCACTGCAGTCTAATAGCTAACAAAAATAGTAATAAGAATTATTTCAGTGCCCGAGTCCAAAGCACAGCCTTGCCAACAAATTTGGGCTTGCTTTAGGATTAATTATCCCCTCTCTAGAGAGCACAAAGACTGGATCTCTTGTCCATTCAGTCCTTCACAATTCTCACATGGAAGCATATTTATTTGTCACGTTTTAGGATGAAATTCACAGTCTCACTTTCTAATTAATACACATTTTCTTATGCATAGATGTTCCAACCTTTTAGCCATCTCGAGGGAGATGACAACTTTTTGGATGATAGTTTTATATACTGCAGAACACCACATACTCCTTTATATAACTCGTAGATATTTTGTCTCATGTTGCAACAGTCTGGCCAAGCCAAGTAGCAGAGACCTGACTAAATCTGGCTGTAGCTGTCAACTCCCAGAACCTTTTTGTGCTTCTTTTGCCCTGGCCACAAATTCTGGCTAAATGGACAGGTCAGTCTGGCCCAGAACAGGAGAGTCACCTCTGTGATGGGTGTTTTGCTATGCAACACCACCTTCACCGGCATTCATCCCTATTCTGCCATCCACAGACAAGTCTCTTGCAGCTTTGCTGCCCAGGGTAAATGCTGCAGGTCATGTGGATGGAAAGCCTTCTGAATTGTAGGTATGGGGTAGCAATCATTGGTGGATGGTAGTGACTGGATCCATTTCAAAAGGGATAGCAAACTGGCTTCAATTAGTAAAGCCTTTTGTATCATAATCTGCAACTGAATGTGAAAAAGGCTGTCCATAAACCAACAGCACCAACTCCAGAGCCACATTGGTTCTCCTTGAAGCAGCTCCACTGCAGCACTACATGCAGTGAAACAGAGGTGAAGCATTAAGCAAGATGTTTATTTAAAAAACAAACAAGCAGGATGCTGTTGGCATTTCTATAGGCTAAAATGAGCAAAAGCTCAAAAGGGCAAGGACAGAAGAAAAATACACTGTCTCATTTTCTGGCAGAAAGAAAGATCAGAGGGCCGAGGCAGCTGAGCCCAAGGTTCTGCAAACTCACCTTTCACACCACACGTTTCAATGGCTATGACAAAGAAGCACCACAAACAAGTTTGCATCTTTGCCAGGCCTCAAGCTTTGTTCCTAGCCATTCTGAGTCACAAATAAGCAGTATTTTATGTTTTGAAGAATAGCCCCAGTGAATAGAACCTTAAAAACAATTCTTAGCCATTTGTTTGTGTATATATTTTTTTCTAAGGTTAGCATTTATTTTAGATGACACTTTTTTCCCCCTTGGCCGAGATGGAATATTTTCTCCATGCCTTTTATCAAACTGACAGGTTATATTGCTTTAAATTGGGCACTGCATCATCAACAAAGGCTTTCTCATTTCAGACCCAAAGCGTCAGTCGGGTGGATGAGAACTCATTTCGCCCTTTATTTACCAAATGCAGATTGGGGTTTCAAGAGCAGGGAGAGCATGAGAAGGGGAAAGAGATGCCTTGGGTGATAATGGGAATGAGTGAGAGAGGACAGCAATAGAACAGCACAGCATGAAGCAGGCGGGAATTTATGGTGGGGTGATTAGATGACATCCATCTCCTTGTCTATAAAGCACTCCCACAAGCATAGCTTTCGAATCTACTTTGTCCCCTGTCATGGCTCCTTTTCCATTAACAGGAGAAAAGGTGATAGGGGTTTAAGAGGACGTTCCTTGTGGATCTCAGTGCATTGTGGATGTAGCTAAGGGGTTTACAGATCAGAAGTGAAATATGATTTCAGACAGAAACCCTGGATTCCCCAGTTTCTCTTGCACACAACACCCAGCCTGAGGCCCAAAAACAAGCATTTCTATGAAAACAGGGGGGAGGTTGCTTGGCTGCTATGATGGCCTACCTGGTTAGCTCTCAATATCTGCAGAATCCCAAGAAAAATTACACAGAAAAAATTATAAAGACCAATTCTTACCCTACACACTAGAAGAGAGAAAGATTCTGGACAGTGAGTGCATAAAAATATTTGTTAAGGTGTCATTTGGGAAACAGCCTCTCAGAAAACATTGTGTGTGTGTGTGTGTCTCTGTAGTGTATCAACGGTTCACAACCCTGAAATTTTAACATTCATTTTTAGAGGACTTTCTTTTAAGCATGTTCCTTGTGAATGTTTCTAAGAGGCTGGCGAATATAAGTGAAACCATGAAACTACACAAGCTTTGCTATCCTTGTGCATATTTCAACCAATTACTATCAAGCCTCATTTTTATAACATTTAAACTTCATGTTGAAATTACATATGTGAGTAGAATACAGATGCTGAACAGTCAGGGAATTCTGCTGCCTCTGCACATGATCTCCTGCTGCTAGAACACCAATTAGCCAGAAGGAGGTAGGACATTTCACTGTCATAAAAATGGGACCAAGATTCAAGCACAGCAACTGCTGCTGAAAACTGAGGGGAGGAGAGGAGGGGAGGAAAGGAGACCTGCCCTTGTTTTGTCTTATAGAACCGATAAAATAGCATCTGTGACAACTCACTGCTGGAAACTAGAAACAGACAATCTAAATTCATGCGAAAATCTTCTTAGTGGTCCCTGCTCTCACATCCCCTCTGCTATCTCTAACTGAAAAAAATCACCTGGATATGAAGACAGATGTGGCTATGTATGATTTAGGCAGGCTGTTTTTAATTTGCCTAATGACCTCAGTATTGCCCTGCACTCTGTTGACATTATTTATGGTGACTGGTACCTATCTGGAGAAGGACTTCATTCACATTTAAGGAAAAGTGGTCAGGGGTCATCCATGTGAGAAAGTTCTGAACTTCTGTGATTCCCCATGACTGTGTCAGGATCCTGTGGTTTGCCCACACAGAACTGCAGCTACAGATGCCTTCTGTAGCCTTCCAGTGGAATATTTAGCTCTCCTTCCCTTTCACTACTCCTACCCAAAACCTCCTCAATACCAAGTGGGACACAGAGAATCCCACTCACCGGCCATTGTACCTCATTCTTTTCTTCACAAATTCCCCTAAAGGCTTTTAAACCAAAAAGTCATGTTTGACTAGAACAATTAATTCTGTAAAGAAGAGGCAACTCAAAGTGACTTGATGAGAAAGAAGCATTAGAAAGTTTTACAGCCTGTAGGGTTTCACATGCTGCAGGGCAGTTGCCACTTAGTTCAGTGGCTCTCAGGGGCACAATAAACTCATAGCTGTCCTATCTGTAAACATCATGGATGTTTGTCCCTGTGTCTGTGAACACTTCTTCCCACTGCTAAGCAGCACTCTGGGCTCTGCAGCTGCTTCAGGTGGTGTCTTCCTCCTGTTCTGCTATAAAATCTGAGATGACCTTACAATTTCTCCTGAGGGATAGAACAATGTTTCCTTCACCCAAGATGCTTCCACCTGACCCCATCACTTGTTTGTTTTGTTTTTTTTTTTTTTTTTTTTAAAGTGCCACAATATGTAGGTGGAGAAAAAATAAATAAAATAGGTAGTGTCTGCTTCATAAACCAAAAGGAAACACTGACCTTACAAAGAGCCAGCCAGGTGAAAGGAGCAGAGCTGGGGTTAGACCTTTAGTACATGTCATATCTGCTGTCATATTCCCACATCACCCTTATGCTGTCTCTCAGAGCTATTTTACTCAAGCACCATTCCCCAAACTTCAGGGCACTTCTGCTGGTAATCTCCACCTGGAAGAGACCTGGTGTCAGTGTCTGTGGCACAATACAGATAAGCACATAAAGACTCAACATTGACATGCTATTTCTATGCCTTTCCAGATGCTAGAGAGGTATTTAATTGCACAGTGAGGGGTTTTTTTTTTTTGTTTTTTTTTTTTTCTCTTTTTTTTTCTCTGAGCTTTCTATACACTGCTTTCTGATAGGTGCCACTAGAACTGGGGGAATCACACAAATATATGAAGGAGCCTGTCACCTGTTTTTTCAGTTGGAAAGCATATACCTGTCATGAACACTACAAGACAGTCAATCCCCATCTCAAAAGAAAGACAAAGTTTGGCAAGATTTTGCTTCAAGGCAAGTAAATAATTTCACCAAAAGATCATGATTATGTTCAGCTTTTAATTGGAGGATGAGCCAGAATAGCCATCAAGAGTTCAGAGTGATTAACTGAAAAGACAGCTGAAAGATAGTTTCCTAAAACTGTCTGAATTTAGAAAATAACATGGGAACAAGGAAGGTTCTGTGACGCTGTCAGATCTTGTGCAACATCTAGAAAGATTTAGGCACATATAGAGTAAGGAATGTCAAAAGAATCCAGACAGATGAGATGTCTTGCATTATAGTAGCGATTATGAATAATTGAAATATCATGACAGGCAGTGAGCAAAAGTCACATTACAAAAACACAAAATAAACCAAAAATCAACCAGAAAACTAAAACCCAAATAGAGATGCCACAGAAACCAAGCAATGCAAAGGATACAAATGGAATAAACAACACTATGCCATCAAATATTTAAAATGACAAAACAAAAATAGTTCACCTAATTCAAACCACATAATTATCCTGTTATGCATGAGAGGCACAGAGCTGATAAACACGTGCAAGAATGCTGCAGGGCACTCAGCACAATTCAGACTGACTACAGTAGAGAGCTCTCATTCACCTGCTGGTCAGACATCTTTCTTTTTCCAGGTCTGGAAAAGGTGTGCTCAGAAATGCAAGGGAGTGAGATAATGAACAGGAAAAGCAAATGAGATTTCTACCCAGAGTTCAAGATATCCCTGTCCTGCTTTGAGTGAGAATAGAACTAATATTGTTTAGTGATTTTACTTATCAGTTCAGTTCTTCTAACTGCAGTTTCTGAAGCTAGCAGCCTTTTTTCACAGACAATGTCTGCTTCTAGCAGTGACAGCACCCCATGTTTAGAGTTACTGCCAAGCATTGGTGTGCAGACCAAGGCCACTGCTGCATCCTGTGTACCACATTGGGGGCTGCAGGAAAGTGAAAGGCTGCACCTGAAGGGAGAAGCAGACAGGGCAGGTGACCCCAAACTGACCAACGAAGTATTACATCCCATCTATGTCATATTTGGTATAAAGCTGAGGGATATGGAGGGTCTATAGCTCTCTCCTGGGGCTCCCGGGCACTCCTCTCTTCTTGGACCGCTTTGCCAGTTTTGCTTGTCTTGGCTCTCCTCTTTCAGTTCCTTCCTTGGACCATCCAAGGAGGACTCTGTCCATTCTGCCTTCGATCCCAATCTGTGCGTTCCTGAATCTGGTACCAGAATCCAGCTCCTGAACACAACTCCCATCTGCTGCTGGGCCCAGTCTGGGACTCTCACGGTGCCTGGCTCCGCAGCATCAGTGACAGTTCACTGCCTGTGAAAACAGGCTGCTAACTTCAGAAAGTGCAGTTAGTTAGAACTGAGCTGAAAAGTAAAATCACTGAACAGAACCAGCTCTGTTCTCACCTAAACCAGGGCAATCCCCTACACCCTGACCTTCTATTTAAGTTCTAACTTGATCACATAGCAACACTGGTTGAACTGGTAGTTATCCCACTGACTTCTCTTGGCCAAGGACTCTTGAATTTTAACAGAACTCTTAAGAGAAAATGATGTTTCCCCATGGCAAGAAGGAAATAAAACAATGAACACAGGTTAGTATATGTGATTTACATGGAACCAGAGAAACACAGAACGAGACATTCACAAACTAGATCCCAGACATCCAAGAGGACACTTCCTCCTGTGTGACTCATGCCCTGGGGAGACTAAGCCAGTTAGGACAGTGGGGGATTCTTAGTAAGAGGCTTTAAGAGAAAACCTATGCTCCTCTAATAGCCTAGCCAAGAAAAGGCCACTTGGCTACTCAGTGTGATGACAACAGCAAACCAGTCTGGCCCTTCCTCCAGTTTTCTTTGCTGAGCTCTCCTCTCCCACATTCAGTCTGTACCACACTGACTACCATTACCTCCCACCCCAATGACCCAGAGCCCGAGATCTCCAAGCAAGGAACTGTCTGTCCTGTCCATTAATAAAACCTATTCAGATGAAGCCCAAATTTCTCCTGGAATGGCAAAGAACCAGCCATGTTTAGAAAAAATTGTCCCAGAGCTAAAATGACTCATTGTTATCAAATTCATCAGCACCCACTTCCTTCCTCCTCTTGGCATCTTTAGGACCCTCTTACAAAATGCCAAGGAAGAATAGTTTCTCAGTTAACAGTGTTTCCAGTTCAGAATGTGGAGGATTTGATAACAATAAGTTTTAACATAGTGTTTCCCAACAGTGATTTACATATGCATTCCTGTAACAAACCAGATAATTTTCCACTCAGTGAACAGCTGCCTTACACATGCTATTTTACAGGGATTGAACTTTTAAACTGATGTATTTCCACAGGAGCAGAGAAAAGCAGAGTCAGGAAGACACCATTTAATGAGCACAAACTCATTACTGATGCTAGTCCTCAGGAGAGATACAATAGGATATACCTAAATTGGTGCCATTTCTTCAGCAACGGTGGAGCAATACTGCTTGACACCAACTGAGGATCTGATCCCGTTAACCTTCATTGACTCAGACATACATTTCCCAAAGCACTTCACTAACAGAAGAAATGAAATGCAGCTAAGATTGGAGGATGAGGATGCAGCTCTTGAGGACAGGGAGGAAAAGGGAAACTACAAGCTGAATTTTGCTTCATCTCTGAAGTGGAAATCCAGTGGCACTGTTGCAGGGTATTTTTCAAACACGTAGAGGACAAATGTAAGCTGACTCTTGTTGCTGACCTGCACCACAAACCATTGCAATTTCTAGGGTCTTTGTCATCTCCTGAACAAAAGTACAGCATATTGCTGATATTTCCCAAACAGAAAGACAACTCTTAGCCTCACCCTCTCACTCTGTAGAAGCCCATCTAACATTTTCACATCTCTAGCTGACATCTCTGCCATCCTGTAGAGCCCTGCAGTATCTTACTCACTAAAGACAACTTTAAAGCTAACTCTAATATCTAACATCATGCAACTCAAGCAGAAAGCATCTGAATTTTGGGAAGACAAGAGCATATAGTAAACTTAGGTTTTAGTAAAATTAGGTTTCCATTAGGAGTCTTGGGTAGGGATTTTAAAAGCCCCCAGAGTATATGAAGTTGCCTTCAACTTCATTGATAAACTTTTAGGGGCAGAAAGGCAAAGGATAGGCACAGGTTGCCACATCAGCTGCCACCTGTGCAGTCTGTTCTAGATGTTAATTTGTTCAGTTACAAAGAACGAAAGCAGACTCATAAATCCCAAATCTTTTTTCCAAACACATTTGTAGGGTGTCTCTGCCACTGGGAACCACCCGTAACACAAGGACAAAGCTTCCATCTTACAAACACTTTCTAAATAAAGAACAAATACCTAATTTTGTAAATAATCACCAGGAAAAAAATTGATATAAAATAAGTTAAGAGCTGAATAAAGTAAGAAAGGTGCTTTACAAAATATTCTTCTATCTTCTAGAGAATCTGGGAGACAGAAGAAGGACCAGGCACACAACAGGTGCAAGGGAGAAGAAAAAAATACAGACAGGTTTGCTTGGTATCATGTGGAAATGGCAGGACTAGAAAGCGAACCTAGGTCTCCCAATATTTAGGGGGCCACTAGGCCATATGGTCTCCCTATCATTTATTAGCCATAACTTGCAGAGGGTAACAATATCAAGTTTCCAGGTGTTACAGCAGGAAACTCACAGACTTTTAATGTTTTCTTAGTCAGGGACTATATAGGCTGAATGGAAATATCGCAGTAAACCCACATAGAACATCTCAGCCACATTACAGCACATTAGGACACAGAACTGCAACAAAACAAAGATGATAACTAATTAATTGATTCTTTTACCATGAAAGTCTTCCTTTCAGTATGATAAGCTAGTGTGCAAGCCACAGTTACTTTCACTTTAAATAGTCTTTTATTTTTTCCTTTTTTTCCTTATAACACTGCAAGAGGGGATTATGTGGGTGTTAAGCTTTAATAAAAGGTATGTCTCAGAACGAGTTTATCTGAGGGAACAAGGCTTTTTCTAATTTCAGCATCAGCCTGTAAACAAATAGCCCCAGTTTAATATATCTCGTTTATTATGATGGAAATTTTTTTTTCTTCCCAGTCTTGTTTGTGCATCAGGGAGTAACAGCAGTTAAATCTCACATTCCACCAAAATGAAATATGTTCATAATGGTAGTTAACAGTGTAAAAAAAAAAGTTTTCTCTTGTGAAACATGCACCCATCTGCAATGTAACCAGAGCAGGGGAAAATAAATAAATAAATAAATAAATAAAAAAAATCCAAAAACTGTTGACCAGCACTCCTGTGCCTCCTGAAATGGATTTTGTTTTCTTCTCTTTTTAAAGCCAATAACCATATCTCAGATTTTGTTATGACCTCTCAATGCAGTCATGTCAGCCCACAGACTGTCATTAAGACTCTAACAATGATAACCTTTCTCTTAGAAAAGGTAGCCTAGTGATTTTTGTTATGAAAATCAACACCAAGAAACAATGCTATGGTGTGGTGTTTCCCATCCTCCCTCTCTTGAGCTTTAACAACAATCTATTTGCTCTACTATGAGGAGATAATGAAAGGGCAAGGGAATACACCCAAGATACATCTCTCAGAAAGTCATTAGCACTGGAATATTATAAAAGTATGCTCTGCTAGCTGATAACATTGTTCTTTCACCCACCTTTGATAGCTGGCATTTTCAAGATACAGTGCTGTCTAAGAAGAAAGTATCCAAAGTATCGACCTACCTCTACAGTGCTGGAGAATGACTGGAAGCAAACAGGGATTCTGGATTTATTGAAAATAATGCAGACAAGCAGCATTCCCCTTTTCCTGGCAAAACAGACTTCTGCACACCCTAAAAAGGAGAGGAAAACAACTTCATGCGCACTGGCTCAGCAAAATAACTGCTTCTAACAGCAATAAATATATTCCTAATCACACAAGAAATTCCATGTAACCCTGTAAAAACTATTACTCGAAGCCCAGAGATTAGTAGAGTTACCAAAGTGTTATTCCATTTCATATATTATTCCATACTTCCTTGACACAGAGCATTAACATTTTATAGCCACTTAGAGTTGCATTTACAGTATACACAAGTGCAGCTTTTGCTGGATGTGGGCACTTGCAGTTTGCATCTATGCTTAAGAGAATAATGAATGATTCAGACTACTTCTACTTCCTATCCAGAGCCTTACAGATCTTGCCTCCACATATAATTCTATGGCATAAGGAACATACTGAAAAGTCTAAGACTAATATTTTACTCTTCTTTCTCTTAAGAAAAAAGCAGCAGTGTACCTGATGGATGCAGCAAGAAAACACAGTCCAAAACACAACTAGAAACAGCTGAAGCACGTCAAGTAGAGAATTAGTAGACTCAGACTCTCAAACTGGGCACCAGCTGAAGAAGCTTTTTCCTCATTAGCCACTTTTCACCCTGGAAGTTTTTCCTGATTCCCACAGTTTTGAAGCAAGCCAACAGCATCACAGGCAAGGTCATAATGGGCCCTAAGCCTCGTATTCAAGCTGTTGTTCATGTTCCAGGTGTGACCAAATTTTAGATTTTAGACTCTGTTCTCAGTCCATGTGCTTTTGAATGCATAGGACATTAGAGACCATTTTCCCACTGACCTGCAGAATATGAAGAATGGAATGATTTATTGTGTCCAAAACATAAAATTGTAATGTTTGTAAAGGCCACTATGACATTATCATATTGTGAGAACAACTTACCTAAAAACATTACACCTGTGGATGACAATTGTAAAAAATCACTGTTCAGAGAGTGAAAAATTTTACCCCTTAAAAGACTGTATACTCTTTATCTGGACTGCAAGGAGTAAGTAAAGAATATCAGCCGTGGAAAGCACTATTTGATGTTTAGGAGAAAATACCACCACTAAATTAGGTCAAGCTCCAAATCTCAAGAGCAAAACCTGACAAAGTCAGTGAGAAGTTTTTAAAATGCTTTTCCCCTAGTACTTCAATAATGTTTGGATCAGGTCTTCAGATTCATTTATTAGACACACAACTAGGGATTGTGGTGGTTATCTCTGTGCTGCATGAATTGCCACACACCCTTCCAGAAAGCTCTAGTCTCTGTGGGCACATCTTCTGCCCAGTGAAATGGAAAGAGGAAGGACCAGAGTTTAATTTGCTGAAATAAATTATGATTCTGGATACTATGTCTGCACTGTGCTTATTTCAGTGAAGTTTCTGCCAGTTGTTTTTCCCAGATGTGCAGTGTGTATACATAGAGAGGTAACTGATGGATGGTTCCACCTCAACATGATGAAAAACTTTTTTACTGGCAGAGTGATGGAACACTGGAACAGGCTGGTTGTGGAGTCTCCTTCTCTAGACACTTTCAAGACCTGCCCAGATGTGTTCCTACGTGGCCTTCCCTGGGTGATCCTGGTCTGTCAGGGGGATTGGACTCAATGAGCTCCAGAGGTTCATTCCAACCCCTACCATTCTATGATTCTATGGTAGGGATCCACCTGGCACACAGGGGGCTTCTGAGACTACTCAAGCATGGGCTTCAGCTTTGGCTCAGCTGGGAAGAAAACCACTCAGGGAACACCAACACTGCACTCAAGTGCATAATCAAAGACTCCAAGTATAAACACAAGGCAAATTCCCAGATGAAAGCATCCTCTCCAATGCACTAGATCTACATATATGGATCCAATGTAAAATTTGAGATGGATTCTAAGATATGACCCATTTTTAGTTTCTTCTAACTTGGAACATGTCCAGCCTAATTTATACCAAGTCTTTGCACAAACACTTTTCAGAAAACTATCTCAGTTGATCCAGGTCACTGAAAATCCAGCACAATTCCTCTCTCCATCCCCTGAGAGAGAAGTGAGGCAAGCTAAAGAATTCCACCGACTCAAAATAGATTGATGCATATGTTATTTTTTCTCAGATTTTTTCTAAAGCCTACCTTGCAGGCAGAGATTCCCTTGGTTGTTCCTAAGAAAAACAATTTGGAATGACACAGTAAGCAACAATGTTTAGGCCAGGACAGATTGTTGGCCAGTGAGTAGGTGTGGGCATGCTGAAAACCATGTCTTTTCACCCATATGGCCAACAGATGGGATAAGAGGAACATTTTCAAAAAAACGCAAGTCACTTATGCTATGGCTGCTTGGAACAACAACAACAGATTATACCAGTCACTTCTCACCAGGCCTTTCATGCCCTCACAGCTTCTTCCAGATTGAATTTCCATCCTCTCCTCCCTCTGCACTTGTACCAAATTATAGATGTACACACACACAAGGAAGACCAAAAAAAAAAAAAAAGAGAAAGTGAGAAAATGATAAAAAAGAGAAAAAAGAGATGCTGTATCCTCGGGCAAATGATCACCAGGAGTGCTTAGCAATAAGGTTACTTGCACGCAGATCTGAACAGTTATGTGCAAAATAAAACCTTGATTCTTTCCAGTTTTCACCATAAAGCATGCCCGGATTTTCAGGAAGCATTTAGGTAGATGGGGAATTTGGATACATCAAGGAACATAGCAGAGTTTCATGTTTGGAGTGCTCTGTGTGTGGTCAAACAAAAATTTTCAGAACAGATCCCTCTCCTAAATTAAAGCCATTATTGATACTTTGGATAGTAAATATTCACTGGAGCCTACTGCTTTAAAGACTAATGAAAGGGAAACCTATCACGTGAAGTAACAAGTAGTGCAAAACTCACAACAATATATTGCAAATGCATAATTTAGCAAGTGATGAGCTTGTCTATTTAGGTCACGGCCAAAGTGTGTGAGGTCTGGTTTAAAACAAACCTCACCCACAATGAAGACTGACACCAGCAAAAGTGGTAGTCTGGATGAGAAATTCAAACCTCAACACTGGCCTTTCAACTTTTTAGATGGATTTCAGTTCTGGATAAGACCCCACAGCAAATTTGTGGTAATTTCTCTCTCTGCTGCTTTCCTAGCCATTCCCCATGAGAAGTTATTAAAGATACTGGCTTTTAAGGGGTCAGGTATTTGTCATGGTCCCGAAAGGCCCACCAGTATCAGGCCCTCTCTGGGCACTGCATATATGTCAAAGAAGATGTCACATGAGGGGTGGAAGATAGCTGTAAGCCAATTGTAGCCTAGGAACATAGCTTCTTACTCTCCCACAGTCACTCATAATTTTAAAAAAAGGGGAAAATTTCAGACCAGAACACCATTAGGGATGAGCTTCTGTCCATTAACCAGCCTCCTAAGGTAAATCAGCTTAATGAAATTAAGTCTTTTCACATGTATTGCTGGATCCCCCCCATCATTCCTTCCTTATCAGAATGCATTTTCCCTTTGCACCAAAACCAGCACAAATGCAATCCACATCAGCTTAAAGCAGAGGACGTATCATGGACTTCTATCGAATCATGCAAAAGCCTGGACAAAATTTCCTGTTGGATATTTATTTCTACAGAAGTGCTTACAAAGCTTGTATGTTTTATTTTAAAGCAGCATGAAAAAAGATAGCAAACCAGCAAAGCTGTTTCTTTATCCATTCAAACCAGAAGATGATAAATGTATCATTATACTTGGCACCATCTGGTAATTTAGGGCATGATGAGGACTGTGGAAAAACTAAGAAATCACCACCTTAGAGAGTTCAGAATGATCAGGAAGTTTCTTCACATACAATATGCACAGCACAAAAGCACCTCTACTGGTGTGGAGCAAAGCTTCATCCTGCACAGTGTTGTGTTTCCAATAACAACCTCATCTCTGTAATAATAGAGAATGTAAGAAGAGTATTCTAATTTTATACACTCCGAGCTTTTAAAGATTTACAGATCCTGTGACAGACATAATGTCTTTACATTTAGCAGCCATTTTACAATATTTCTATGGTGTTTTTATGGTATCTTAGATGCACCAGATGGTTCTCCAAACACATGAGGAGTTCAGCCTAAGTCCTTGACCAGAATCATTTGGGATATAGGAATAAATTAATTTTGAGAATAAACTTCTAATTTTGTGGCTCATTAAACCTTTAGGAGAGGGACACATCCTTTTTTTGCTCTCTGCCTGACTTGGTATCATGAAGGCCAATATTTGATTTCAAGCATTTATGAACTATTACAGTATAAATATTAAGCCATTATGCCTTGTGGAATTGATCTCAACTCTCGGAATCCTACAACAGGAAGAAGTAGTCATTCAGCTTTAGGAAACAGAATTTGTGTTGGTCAAATGTGTGGAAATATGCAAGGAGGCACACTCAGCTTGTGCTTCCAGTGGGACACCTTCCGATCACTGTTGTCTTAGTCCTATGAACAATAAAGAAGGGTTTCTTAGACTGAGAAAGACTTGTTGACCTTTACTCTTGAGCTTCATGGGTTCCTATCTCTCTCTGACCCTCCCCATCAAAAACTACTTTTCCAATTTTGCCAATTTAATTCTAAAAGTCAAGCTTTTCACTTAAAATTCCCTTCCTTCTCACATCTGTCCAAACGTCCCCACTTGCAGGTTATTTAAATAATGTAATTGGATCACATTTTCTCAGGCTTCTTTGGTGATTCTATCAGAAATGCGTAGGTCCCCATAGAGTTCTTTCTTATCTTTAGCAGGGACAAATAAGTCTGACTTTTCTTACTCTTTTTAGTGTGGTTGTACATTGGAAATCAGGACTAATCTGTGATTGCTCAGCATTTCTTTCCCTTCAACAGCCATTACATGTTTTCACAATTTTAATCACCAAACCTGAACACTCTGCCCTCGCTCCCCAAACCTTCTAGCAATAACACTATATTATTTGATTTATACATTTCTCTTAGAAGAATAAGTAGAATACTTACAGTATCCCAAAATGCACTTGAACACAGGGTGGCCTTTTATATTTTTACTTTATTTTCTTACCTTCAATTAAACTGTCAAGCCTTTACCCTTTTCAGTCTGCAGATTTCAACATATTCTCCTCTTAAAACTGTATTTTATTTTTCCTTTGCTTCACTGCATCTTTTTATTCTGCTATTATCTATAATAAGCTGCTTTGAAAACTTGCAGCCATTGGAGCTAAACTAGAATCTAGCTTTTCCTATACTTGTTGCAAAATTTCAATTATCCATCCCTATGTGATTTTTGTTTGTTTGTTTGTTTTGTTTTTCTCTTCACCTCTGACTTTAGAATTTACCTTTGGGCTACTGGCATGCAAGTTGGCATATAGTTAATTAAACCCTGTGGGGTTCTACACTGATCCCCACAGTATTTCATGTTTTCTTTTGGTTTGGCATGTTCCCTTTTCTTTGTGAAGTTACACTATCCCTGAGCAGATTCAAAGAACCCATTGAACCAGAAGAGGAAAAGAAAAGGGCAATCAAAAAGAGAAAATCAGTATCTGTGCGTCGTTACTTGCTTGATGGTTCCACACCACCCCCTGGTTCTTTGACTAGATGTAGGTTAGACCAGTATCAGATTTACATTGCCTGCCTATATGCTGTTGCATCAGCTTGTGGAAAGCTGTACTTAAGGAGCCACAGAATCTAGTCACACTTTTGCAAGCCAGCCTATCGTGTCTTAAGTTCCCACCTCCATCCAGAACATAAGTTACTGGGGTGCTGACCTCTGTCTAGCTCATCCCAATTATGAGGCAAAACAGCTTTACTGCAACTGAATTCAAACGGTCTTGTTTTGCAGTTGGGCTGTGCCAAGAGCATCCATGTGGACTGTTACTGTGTCTCAACTCATGTCCACAGATGCAGGAATCTGATGACTTTCAAGAATGGGAAAACAGTTCCAGACCAGAATACACTATCAGTCTGGCATTGCATGTTGTAACATTTGCTTTATTCTAAAGGAAACAATATCTAAGTGGACAAACCCATGAAATGGACAGTCTCACAGAAGCCTTACCAAAGAATCACATGGCAGGAATCAGTACTGCGTTTCAGGAGCAAACTATCCAGTGCATCTATTTAATTGACAATATCTGTGCAACTCAACATTCTGCATTCAGAAAACAGTGAAAGCTTTTGGTTACAGATTCACAGAATCATTGAGGCTTGAAAAGATCTCTGAGATCATTGAGTCCAGCCTATGACCTAACACCGTGACATCGGCTAAATCATGCCACAAAATGCAGCATCCAATCTTTTTTTTCGTTGGTCTGGCAAAGCAAAACACCACCTAGGAAAGACGTATCCCAAGTTCGGATTTAGTCACAAAGACACTTTACTGGCATCAACACTTGCCTCTCTGACTCTTCTTAATAGCAGTTTTCTGTCCAACCAAGGCAGAAGGTAGAAGGATGGACTTCATTCACTCTACAGTTTTCCTCAACCTGTTGACAGTCATTTTCCTTAATCCTTGAAGATTAGGATGATTGAATTATTTCTGCATGGGACAAATATCCTTAAGAAAGTCTCTAGACCACATATCTCAAGGGCTGATGTGCTGCTTAGTCTCTTGGTAAATGCTTTTCATAGCTCTGGAAGAATGTCTCTCTATTACTCCTGGCATCTGAAGCAAACCTATATATTTGATGACCCCATATCTTTAAAGGGATACATACCAAGGTCAGTGCCATCTCCTTCAATTCCAACTCAGGTAAACAATTTTTTATAAGGAGTTGCATGGTGTGTTTGCCTAGATGCTTCTGATTATATATAGCTACTGTTCTGGGGTTTTTTTTCTAATTGAAGTAATGTAATGAGAAATGCAGTGTAATACACCGAAAGACCCTTCCATTCCTCTGGAAGGACAGAAACCAGTAGCGGTCACTTTGGGGTGGATGAGAGGTTAGTGAAGCCTGAAGGCAGGCTTGCCACTCATGCCCTATAGGTATGAACCAGCATGTACAGACACGGCTGTAATGGCAAACACTGCCTCTACAAGCTGACAACATGCCTTTTTCCTTCAGTTTCACTTCACCTGGAACCAGATTTCCCAAAGAATATAGATCTATGCTTACATATCTGCAGCTACAAAATTTCAGCTTCCCATACTTGTTTCTGTGCTAACAGCAAACAGGACAGAAATGGGAAAGTCACTGGCTAGGTAAGATCCTTGTTCTAAGTTATTTACTTCTGAATCAAGTGACTTATCTCCAGAGAGGAACTCTGGATTTATAGGATCTCCCCCATAAATTTTAGGTATTGTATTTCATTATTGCATCAATTGATGAATTCTAAAAAAACACAGCAAAATTGAGTCATACATAATTTTAAGTACCAAAGAAGGTAATTCTCTGAAAGTAAGTGCCTAAACTTCCTACCTGATAAATGGAGAGAAACACTTGCAAATACCTCTTGAAGGAAGTCTAGTCTACCAAAATCTCCTACTTACCACTGCTATCTGTAGTTACCTTTTGTGTGATGTGTGATTTACTTTTCCTACTCCTACACCTGAGATTCAAAGAGACAAACATGTATAAAAATGAGCCTGTCATACAAAGCACTTCCTTTTTCAAATGCAGCAACAATTAAGAACAACCCCTTAGCCCAAGCTGAGCAAATTTGTCCGTTTGACTATTGGTGGCAATCAGCTTGACCTAGGCAACAGAACAGCTTATGTATTGCATTAATCTACCATCTTCTGTGCAAAGCAGAAGACACAGACTGATGGGCATCAAGAACTTCTGTAGAAAGATGCTACACATACCCCTTAATTCCATTTAATGTGCCAGTGGGTTTGTTGTACTCGTCCATAGATTAGTGAAAAATTAAGTGCTGTTACAGTTCTTTTCCTTGAGAATCAATGAGGCTAACTTAGCAATGGTGTCCCTGATGGAGTAAGAACATTTTCAATTTCAAGGATTAAATATTTAAGCTCCCATGGAAGGCACTTCAGAAACAATCTTTTATTTATTCAGTCTTATCCAGATTTCCCTCTGATTTCACAGACTGAGATTTGAGCTGAAGTGATGTCCTAAAATGCTACTCATTGGATATTTAGTCCTTCCAAATCTGGTCCCAAAACATCAAGGCTCATGTACATACATGGCTTAAGTAAATACATATGTGTGCATGTATGCATAGTAGAACATATGAATCTTAATTTACATTTGTCTCTGAGGGAGGAATCCCATCCAGGCTTCTACCCAACTTAATTCTACTTCAGCTTAATTATATTTCTAAGGATTGTAATTCTTTTTCATTCCACAAGTCTTCCATTTTGTGCTATGTATCCTACATTATTTGTTGCTTCTAAATCAAGAAAATACTCACTCTTCATGTTTACAGTGAAGCTGACACTTCTTTCTAGTTTTTAAGAGCTATAACAGGGGCTTTTTTTTACTACTACAAGTAATAGATGTATTGACCATGTGATACACATCACAAGTGATTTCTTTTTTGTGCCAATGAAATCGGGATAAACCTGAAAATCAAAACATATTCAGGAGAAGGATAAATAGAATGGTTTTAGTCTCATGAGGCCAGAGATACAGCAGGACAAAGTAAGTGTAAAAAGAGTGAACTGGCCATGAAACTTAGGACAGAATGATACTGAAGGGAGCAACCATCTCTCCTCTATAGAGTAGCTTTAACCTATTGCTTGAAATCCCGGATCATCAAGCTTGGGAAAGTGGCATAAACACAAAATTTACTTCAAAGCTAAACGGAAAAGTTTTAGTGCCCTTCGTGCAATGTCTGATGAGGGTGTCAGATGCATCTGTTGAATTAGCCATTTTTTAATATAAAAGTTCCTAAATTATTAACTTTTTCTGAAGTGATATTTGATGGCAAAAGTAATATCCGTATGAAGTATTAAGTGTTTCTTATGAAAGAGCTGTATAAATCTGACAGAGCATAATAATTATGCTGTCAAATATACAAGATTCCATTTTCCCTGAACTATCTAGACCACCAAAATTCAGAGACTTTCAGAAACTATCATCAGGATAGTAAGATTTATTTTTCCTCCAAAGGTTCAGAAGACACTTTCGCTGAAAACACACATATCTAACAATTAATTCTTTTTTTTTTTTTTTTCTCCCAGTAACACTGCAGTTAGATGTTAGATTTTGAATGATGCCTTTCTCTACTCACAGGTAAGGAAATGTTAACTGGTGTTTATTTATTCTTGTGTTATCAGCTTGCCCGAGAGAAAGGATGTTTGTGGTTTGCAGAAGACAGACTAGAAAACCTTCACATTATGTGCCCATGTGCAGCATGCAAATCCCCACTGCTTCTCTGGGTTCCTTCCCAAACCCCTGCAGCCAATGCAATCCCCTCATTTGAAGCAAGAAACCTTTTCTTCTGAAATAATGTGCCCTGGTGATGATAGAATTTTACCTTTTAGTACAATTTAGCTGAGTCACACTTATGCTTATTTAAGGAGTGTGTGGGCAACTAATAACCCAGGTTATCTATCTACCTTTATCCCACTGAGGAGTTAACACATCCATCTCCAAAACACCAAATTACAGGCAGACAGATGAGTTTTTGTCAAGGACTGCCTAACTGGATTGGTAGGTGAGTTACAGTAGCTTTGGAAACTATATTAAGTTGTCTTGGATTTTTTGCATATTAATTTTCAGCCAGAACATTGCACTACAGGAAGTTTTTGCATTAACTAATTTAAGAAGTTGTGCAAATCATTAATTCCTTAATTTCTGTCATATTGAATTTAAATCTTTTTCCTACAGGATTTATCTAGAAAGCCTTAATTTGTCAATGTTTTCAACACAACTGAGTAGTGACTTGCAATCTCTTCTCACCCATGAAAGGGGAATGTCTTTAAGTACTGAAATAAGGATTCATTCTGAGATGAATATGCAGCAAGTTTTAGTTCAGCAGAGCTGAATTTTACTACCCTATCTTTGGCCTTGCTTCTGGGCATTATCAGGCTAGTATTGCTAATATCTCCATAAAATTAAAAGGATCTGTTAAACACTAATCAAAATTTCCTTCTAGTAGACATTTGGGATCATAAAAGCATAAGGCAGTACTGTAAATGTGACAAGACTTCACTGAAGAAATGTAAGAAAATCAATGTCTTCAGACACTGCCCTCCAAGGATAAGCTCTGTTTTTCTGTCCCTAAAGAGAGTTCCATTTCAATAGCTAAAGATATCTCAGATCCTCCCAGGTTAATTACCATTTCTGAGACTACAAGAGATAACTAGTCATGAAATACCTACTATATCAACAGCTTCCTCATCTTCTATGTAACTTAATTGCAAATGAATTCTCATTGTATATAATGTTCAAAATACACAGCTCTCACTAGAATCACAAAATTATACATCTATCAAATAAGAAGAAATCAATCACATTTTAATTTCATGTTCAGGTAAATTTAATAAACCATCTCCCTAAGATGACAGTTTGTGGGGCTAAAAGGAGTCTGAATTAATCTACTTCCCGCAGAGTAAAACCACTTAAGTATGTACATGTCATGTCAGAATTTACAAAAAACTGACATATTGTCAGTTCCCCTAATAATTTTACAAAACAATTTATGTTTTTGGAATTCAATATATTGTTTGGTTTGGGGTTTTTTGTCTCTTGGATCTTGAAATTACACTTATTTAGGTTAAAAATAGCAAGATAAAACTCTCTAAACTTGCCTTCAGATTTATTTAACAAAAGCTTCCATCATGCTGCAGTTTTCTAAACAATTAGAATAATGAATATCCTTTCTTTCATAGTAATTCACATTGCAATTACCCTTGCACAGTCAACAGTTTCTATTAATAACAACAAATGGTGATTTTTTTTTTTTCCTTCTGTATGACAAATGCAAAATCATCATGAAAGCATGATAGAACATACAGAGCTTGGCAATAAAGGATAAGTGAAAGATCAAAAATTTGCAATAGAAAACATTTTAAGGTAGGAAAATGTAAGACTAAGTGTCCACAGCAGTGGTTTGTTGCTAGAAGACAGTGTCTAAGACTGCATCTGCAGTAACTTGTCAAAAAATATCTAACCTACTGATCAGTCCTGCTTAAAGAATTTTGATTTACACCACCACATAGTCTTGGAGCATGCGAATTAGACTCCTTCAGTATGAAACTAGGCCAATCCAGCTAATAGCATTTCAGTTCATAGGACACCATTAAAGTTGATCCAAAGAAACTCACTGAGATACCTAAAAGGTCTATGTACCTTTTCAGCACCATTTTTCTCTACAGATCCATCCTTCTTGCAGCACACTGCTTTCTAATGAATAGCTTCTCCAACACATCATCTTGAAAATTATACCACTGAAAGTGGGGGCACACCAGGCAAGAAGCAGAGCAAGAGTGCTATTAAAACAATAGAATTCCCATCTTGTCATGGGTGTTTGCATTTGTCTGCATGTGTGTGTGATTCCTGAATCAGTTCAGTCCTGAATCAGAGAAGGATAATGATATTTTAACTTTTTTTAATTAAATGGAGAAAAATAACAGAAGAAGGGTTTTCTTCTGAAACATTAAAACCAAAAGATTTCATCTCATAAACAACAATGAAAAGGATGTAATTATCTGAAACATTTAATATTACATGAAAAGCTTCTTGACCAAGTTAATAACACACAGGTGATAACAGGTTAGGACAAGATTTGAGCATGGCAAAACGCATCGAAAAAAAAAATTCAGAGCAAGACACCAGGTTACAACAAAGCAAAGTTACATTTGCCCAAGAAAATATTTCAGCCACCTTCAGTCACAAAAAAAAAAAACCAAAATAAAACACCAAACAAACAAAAAACAAAAAATATATTTTGTCTGGCATCTTTCAAATGACATTTTCAAATGAAGGTTCACCAGCAGTGTATTCTTTGGGCTGTGTTCAGTCATCCCACCAAGGAGCAGAAACAATAGTTTGTTACTTAGGAGGTAAATCGCAAAATATCAGCAGGGAGTTTTTTGTAAATATTTCATAGACAGGTCATTTCTCTCTCAGATGCTTAGGGAAAAGGTGTGCCTTCGTGATCAGGAAGATGAGTGACTCATAGGCTAAAATGGGTTAGGTTTGCTATGGGTGCTGGTCTGGATAAAAACGCTGGAGCAACATTGGCTGATGCTGTCTTGTTCTTGAGGCAGTGCCAGAGTAGCCCTCATCCCATGGGGCCAACAGTATCACAACTGAAAAGTTTTGTGGCATATGCCAGCCAGTGTGAGAAAAATCAAATGGGTCAGGTCCTCAGCATTCAGACCTATGTCTCCATCCCACTCCATCAGGGCAGATCCCAACCTGCATTCAGATGAGGGATACGAGTGAAACAGAAAATCATCAGGAGTGCTCCCTGTCCTTGCTGGCTTCCCCACACCCATCTGCCAGAGGCAGTGGGCAGTCTTTCTTACACATGGTCTTACTGTTAATGGATGAAACACACATTAAGTTGCCAGAACAAAAATCGAGATCAAAAGCTAAATAGCTGCTGAGACTTGATGAAAAACTTGTACAACATTAATTTTAGGGACACTTCTGCTGAAATATCATATCTTGAAGGAGGTTGAGGTATGCCTCCTTTTAATTATTTTTCTTAATGACAATAGGGAAAAAAAAGAGCTTTGTGGCTCAGAAGTTCATCTGCCCCTGCTGCTTGCTTTCCTACCTGAAATCAATCATGTTTGATTCCAATTATCCCCCTAGAAACTAATTGTGACAATCCTAGAGGAAAAGAATAGTCTTTTCATTAAAAACTGATGCTGAAAATTAGAGTAACTTGGTTTCACTTCTGGTATTATCATTTATCCTTGAGGTGACTTGTAGCTGATGAGGAAATTATTTTTTGCTTCCTCTTCACCATAATTTTGTCCCAAAATTAAAGTTTATTATTGCCATCCAGAACTTTCTTTAGTAGTGTTTGACTCGCCAGACAGAAACTCTTTGTGCTTTACCCCCTCCTCCAGGAGATGACAGATATACATAATTGTGATGCTAGATGAAGTTCCACCACTGTAAAAGCTGGTAATGGAGTGGAGAGTTAGACCCAATATTTTAATTATTTACTAAAATGCTGCAAAAGAGTCTAGAGATGTGGCAGCAAATGGCAGATCTGCCTGAGAAATACATGAACTGCCAAACCACAAATTTCCCATTTTTCTACAAATACACTCTGTGTAGTAATTAGTAAACATACTGAGCCCTCCTGTACATAAGCAGAGCTCTCTCAAATGGGAATGTTTTCAAAGTTCTCTGTGAGGCTAAAGTACATCTTTATGTCTGGGAGAATAATAGGACAAACTTCTTTACTATTGTAGATAAAGAAGATGTGTTTTAATGTCGCCCAAGGGAAACTTCCAGCTGGCCAATTACCGCTAGCAAAGATCTTCTCTATAAAATGGCATTTCTCTAGGGTCAGCTGGCTACTAAATGTGTTTTCTAAAGACCGAAAGCACGTAATTACTGTAAAGGACTTCTGGACTTTGCTGGTGGTTAGTATTGCTAAAATAGATGGTTTTTGGGGTAGCATATAAACAGAAACAGATGGGCTGGCTCCTAAGATCTAATTATCAGAAGAGATTCCACTGCTTGTTGTCTTTTCACTTGGAAAAAAAAAACAAAACAACCAAACCAAAACAACCAACCAAACAAAACCCTCCCCCCCAAAAATAAAACAACCAAAAATACAACCAACAAACAAACCCCAACCAAACACCAAACCCAAAGAAAGTCCTTAAATATATTTATCAGGCTATACCATCTGATACATACAACAGACCCCAGTGTTTGGGTAGAAGAGGACAGAGGAAGGAAAGGCATATGTTGATAATCCCTTATGTTATGAGCAACCATATCTATAGCATGTGTGTAAATACTCACAACGACTGTAGTGTCTTCAAATTCAGAGTTACATTTCCCACATTGCCAAATGGAGATCTCAGTATAAAGTTTCCCAGCTAGAAGGTATCTCACGAAGTCTGCCAAAGGAGTAGATGTGACCAGACTGCAACTAATTATTCATATCAACACCTGCATTTTTTGGCTGTTGTAATATTTCCTTCTGAGCATTTTTGAGCAAAGCAGGAAATTTTCATGCAAACTAGTTCAAGGGCTCCTCTCAGGTAAACCAGAGTTGAATTTCCCCCTAATTCTGTCTCAAAATTGAAGGGCAGCAAATTAAAGGACCACGTCTCTTTTGACTCTGGTCCCAGGTTTTGAGGATCCTGGCAGTTGATTCCTTACACAAGTTAAAGAATTAGGCACTACAGTCACCTTGTGAACTGAAGAGATAAAAGGTACCAAAAATTCATAACTCCACTAAGAGCTTAACACTGATACAGCAGGCTTCTCCCATATGCTGTTTCCTGTAGTCATGAAGAACAGAGGGAATAGCTAAAAGCATCCCTTTAACCCATCTAAACTTTTCACATGCATGGAACAAGCTGTGCGATCTCTTAATGTTCATGCCTGACTTCAGCAAAAATTCTGTGTGCATACAGGCCTGTAGCTAGACCAAATGCCTGAAAGATGAAGGCTGGTGATTAAATGATGCCTATGTATTCCCTGACTCTCATATACCCCATACAACTCCCCAACCCTCTAAGCATCATATGCAAAAAGCAGGCTTCTAAGATACATAAAATCAAACCTATGCTTTGCAGAAAGTTCCACTCTCCTTCTTTCTAGTAAAACTAGACCAAAAGGTGGAGCACCACAGAATCAGGAATCAGCATCTGTGCTAAGATATGAAAGAAGGATGGAACAACTCAAAAAGAAAACTTGATGAAGAAGGAAATTGTGTATCATGACACTGCCTTCAACTAGTGGCCAAATAGGAATCTGGGGATATTTTTAAGAGTACACATTAGGAATAATTTCAGCATTTTGCTCACTCAATTTCCTATAAACAGCAGACTACAGCAGTTTACTCATGCTGACAGTTTGTGATGGCAACACTGCTAAACAACATTTTGCTTGTTGTTTTGTCAACATTTCCATGTTCCACATTATTACTCAACCCAAAAATATTTTTCCAAGCAAAAACTCCAGTTTCTTCTTCATGTCCCTGAGGCTATTTTACCCCACCTTTTTATTTTTTTTTTTTCTGGGACTAATTGTTGTTCTTTGACAAATAAAAA
>JANIJG010023960.1:166892-178168 GCA_024611175.1 Megaceryle torquata | reverse complement strand
GGGCAGCAGCTTCCCTAATTTGTGTGGGGGAAAAAAAAACGGGTGGAAGGGAGGAAGGGGGGGGGGGGGGGGGGGGAGGGGAACGAAAAAACCTCCTGAGACCAGCTTCACCCATAATTTTCAAAAGCCTGGTTTATTTTTAAACTCTTTACTTTCCTGGTGACATTGTCAGAGGAGTCCTTGTTGGCCTTTATAAGTGTGGCTTTATATCATTGTAACTGAATTTGGTTTTGTTCATCTCCTCTTCTCTTCCAGTGGAGTTTTTATACTGTGATTTGGCTTCCATGAAGTCTATATGGCAATTTGTGCAGCGGTTTAAAGCAAAGAATTGTCCACTCCATGTTCTGGTGAATAATGGTGAGTTCTGTTTTTTTTTTTCACATATCAGCAGAGGAAGATGTGACAAAAGGGGCTCATGTCTATCACTTCACTTTTCAAATTGATTTATCTGAATCATATGTCAGTTTACAATATGGCTACATTAACAGGTCTTTCTAGGTGTTGCATTTTTTTGAGAGGTTGTCAGCTGAGCAGATTGAACACTTCAGTGCCACCCCTGATCATGATGTTATTGCAAGTTTTGTTCCTATGCTGTGTTTTTTGTCTCTCCAACACTAAAAATCATGGGAATACACAAGAATTTGAGTATCCCAAATAATAATAATAATAAGCTATGCTTTATGCCTGTAGAAAACCTGTCCTTTCACCTTTATTTACTTGCTCTCCCCTTATATTTTCCCTGTATGAATATATGTGTTTACTGTTGCTCCTGGTGAGCTGGGTTGGGGGGTAAATCCATCTGAAATATAATTTAGCAAATTATCCAGTGACCTGAGAGCAGTCACTGCTTAGATCAAGGTGCTGCTGAAAAATTGTCCATAAAGATGAGTCCTCAGTGGTCAAAGAACAAATAAAAAGGACAACATTTCAACATTTATCTTGCATTCATACAGTTATCAAATGAATCTCATTACTCTTAGGGATTTGAACTTTTGTTATTCACATACTTGCCATCTAATTATGTTTTATAGCCACAATATTTTTGGAAACCAGCCCATACAATAATTTTCCTCTGAAAACCCTGCATGCTCTGCATACACTGTCCTAAAGGGGAATTTTCACTTGTCTGTTTAACTAGGGGAAAAACCCGCCAGCAACAATTTAGGCTTCTTTTAAAAGTTTTCTGCTGTTATACACTGCTGTTCTTGTTTTCCCAATTATTTGCATGATTTTTGTTGAGACATCCCAAAGAACATTTTCTGTTTTCCTCGGTCCTACTGAGGGCAAACGTGCTGCAAATGAAGGGGTTTATTACATTCGTTGATGCCTTAAAGAGCTCTCAGTAACACAAGCAAATATTGCAATAAAAATTCAAGAGTATTTTATTTCCTGATTGGCATGAAACATTCATGAAATGTTCAATTAAATGTTCATTTTTATTTGATTAGTCAAAAAAGCTACCATTATTATTTTAATGGTGCAATAATTAAAAATAGAGGATATTTAATCGTGGTTACAAGATCTTTCTGGTTTTACATGCCTAATTTTAAGAATGCAGAGTACAAACTGTTACACAAGTGGGAACAACAATATTCATAAAACCAGCATTTTTTTGGAAAAAAAAAATAATATTTTTTAGATCTATGTATCTGTCAGGCATACCCTTCCTTCCACCAGTTACCTGCACAAGCAAAGAAAGTCAAGACTGTGTCTCAGATTCTTGAGGGCAGCTTGGGGAAGAAATGATGGTGCTGAAGAAACAGCACAGTTGGGAAACCCTCTTGAATAAAAGATTTTATTCTGCTGTAGCAGCTGCTAGAGCAGGATTCAGTTAAATATGTCTTCTTAATCAAGAAACAAAGTTATATTAAAATAGATCTTCTAATATGCCTCATATGATATGAGACCAAAAAGTGTAGGTCCAAAGCTTCTTTAAAGAAAGAAGATTGAGTGAGACTAATATTTGCCTGAATCAGTCTATATTTTCATGACCTACAAAAAGGGCATTTGATTTCACTTGCATTTGGTTCCCAAATACAGCTGGCAAGAGATATCTGTTTGAGAAAATGCTGTCAGAAACTACAATTAAATGAACTGTCCAACTCTGCTTTTTGTTGTTTCTTTAACAGAATCACAGAAGTCATCATGTCCAAATCTGCTGTAAAGACTTGCGTAAAATTAAGTTAGTGTCTGACCATTATCTGGCAAGTCACCAGACTCCACTTCTGAAAGCTCTTTCCTGTGGGTTTTTTTTTCAGTCCTTTTTTGTTTTTTTTTTTTGTAAATAATCTAGCATTTAGTTCTGAAACTAGTTTCATAGAGAAAGCCCAAGTGATTTCCTTGTACACAAGAGGAAAAAGAACATACCTAATGGAGGAGAAATGGCCTGATGGAAAAACCTTTGAACACCTTCTCTTGGCTTTCCGTCAGAGTTGAGCACATCCAAGACAAATGCTGACATTTGGGCTAAGTGGTAGGCTTTTCCTTTTCCCTTTCCCTTCCTCTTCCCTTTTTTTTTTGTCATTTAGTTTTTGTCATTTTTTTTCACTATAATGCAATGCACTAAGAAAGAAGACTCAGTCCATCATGGACTGAAGGTCTGGAGGCACTACTCACTCAAAAGCCTCATCACAGTTGCCAGGTTCACTTCCTTTGCTGCATGACCCCCGTACACAAGCTTGGGTGCCTGGAAGGGCAATATTATATATTAAGTACTTGCAATATTAAATCTTTGATGGGAATGAGTTGGTGGACATGTTGTCAGTGAGTGTGTATGCTTTCTGTCAGCAAACTCTGTTGTCAGTGGGAAGGCATTTTGCATGACCATTAGATGTCGTGCAGGACATCTTGCCATGCAGTGATTGATTTTGTTATGTCTCAGTGTATGCATCTAGAATAGTAGGTTTGTTAGTATCATCTAGTACTTTCTTATTTCTTACATATCTTGAAGGGCTGGTGTTCTTGAGATGAAGAGGTATTTTTATTTTTTCTCATATGGGGAAGAACCTGTGGACCAGGTGGTTCTCCAGGTCACTGGTGATTTAAAAAATATATATATATATATGTCTCCATCACTTGCTCTCTGTCACCTGCCTAGCTCAAGGATCTAGTTGGAAATTAAATTAATACTAAATTCCTTAGTTTCACAATATTCTCCTAGAGCTAGGCACCCACGTCCCACAAAAACTTCAGTAAGTTTTAGGTATCCAGCTAATTCAGGAATTTTAGGAAGTCTTGTGTGAACATTTAGGGTGTTCAAAATGGAGATTAGTTCACTAAAGTCACCTCCTCTCTTTTAGTTATAGCTGGTTTTATCATGTACATTTAACTTTCCAATTTCTAATTTAAAAGGAAAAATTTGGTTGAATGTACGTATTATTTCAGCTGACAAATAAAGGCCTGTTGTTCATTACTATGCTTTCTGCATCAGTAATGTGCATGCTCAGCTCTTGGTCTTTAAAATAAACAAAACATATTAAACATGCAAATAGAGTATTACATGAATGTGGGGTTTTTTTTTAAATATAATGTGCTAGTGTTAAAAAGAGAAATATGCCGTGACACAGAAAGCAAATTCATTTTCTGTGAAAAAAAAAAAAAAGTAAGCTATATAGCTAACTATGAACCAAAGAAAGATGGATGCAGTACAAACAATTTAGAAAACTTAATAACTTCCTCTGACAGAAGGTCAGAAGAATATCTCTTCCAGTCCAATAATTAGGAATTGAGTGCCACTTTTTTTTGTCTTTGTTTTTGAAAAGAAATATGTCTTTGTAGAGTTGAAAAACATTTAGCAAATTACAGCATTTAGACTAGTGTAATTATTTAATGCATTCATTAAAATGGTTTTGCTGTTAAGACATTAGAAAGTCTGCTATCTTCCTGTGGTTGCAAAAGGGACAGATAGTAAAACACTTCATAAAATTCCACAATTAGTAGTTGCTGTTTCATGCCAGAGAGGTTTTTTCTAACTTGCAGTCAGTCATTTTCTCTGTGTGGTAGAAATTTTTCTCAGCACCTTGTAGTTAATGGGTTTACTTATACATTTTTTATGGTACTTAAAAGATCTTAAAATCAAGAGAAGTAACACCAAAATCACATCTTCAGTTATAGCACAATACCAAACATTCACAGTCTAAATCATCAGCCATGAAGTACCAACTACCCTCTCTGCTGGATTTGTTTGAACTGTTTGTGATTTTGGCTACAGATTAAGAAAGGAAGGGAAGAGGATGATGAGGACACTTAGTATATTCCTTGGCATGAACACAAACATGAGAAAAGAACTTAGAGATATTATTAGCCTATTGTAGACAGGTTATAGTTAATATATTCCAGGTTGAAGCCTATCTAATATTCTGAACTGATGGCTATTTCATATTTTGTACTTTGTGGATCATCTGAGAAATCATCTTGGTCTACTGATAGAATGAGTAAGTCTCCATAAACTTCCATCTTTAGTTCCTAGGTCACAATAAAAGCTGTATCATTAGGTAAATATGTGAAATATATATATTTCTTTGTATTACTTACAGCTTACTCATGTGCAGTCCAGCCATAATTATTTCGCAGGGAGCCATTTGAGTAGTTCCATGGATGCTGTCATGGTTGATCACAGAGAATTATTCTTGTGTTTGAGTAATTCCAGGATCAGATCTTTAGAAGCAGTGTGAGGGGTGGGAACAAGTGGATATATAAAATGCAAACAAATTTATAGGTACGTACCTTGTAACAGGTATTATTGATCAGTTAGGCTTAACAGTACTTACTTACATTATCACGGTGAGTGATGTACAAAAAGATCCTGTCTTGCTGGATTAGGTGAGAGCCAGCTCCCCCTCTCTGTAGCAGCTTCAGGCTACACAGACTATAAGACAAAAAGGAAAGAAACCCAGAGATGTGGAAATTCACTGGAGATGGCCTTGAGGGAAAGTTAGCAAGGATTGTTGCTGTTGACTCCAGTGGAACTTGTATTTCATGAAAAATAATGCTTCTCCTCCAGCCACACAAGAAGGCTGTGGTGAACTCAGGATCTGATATCTCATGAATCTCGTTCCAGTGTCTTGTTTACAGCATCATGTTTCATCTTTATCCTTCCCTGAAGACAAATTAGAGCAATACATGAGCAAAGCTGAGAGGGAGAATGTAGAGAGACAGGGAGGAAGAGAAAGGAGGACAAGCAGAAGGGCAAGAGGCCCTTTACCTGTATGTAGTGGAAGATAGATAGCAGACTTCATGGGAGAGCTGGGCCTTTGGGAGATGTTTAGAGCCAGAAAAGGTAATTTGAGGTGGTGGGGGGATTGGATGATGGACACAACTAAAAGATTCATAAGGACACTAACTAGGAGCATCAGTGTTCTAAAACGATAAGATACTCTCAGAACCATGGCTTTTGAAGAGGCTCAAGTGCATGACAGATGCCATTGGCTCAGCTTTTCAGAAGAGATCATCTTTGTAACAGAGATGACTGGAAAGTATGTGGAGGGTGGCAGATCACACACTGCTCTTTACATGTATTAGGTGCTTTGGGTACTGGAAGTAACTTGTCTGGGCACATGTGTCAGAGCAGATATCAGCATACTTCTGACGGTGTCCAACCCAGCTTATTCAGAGCAACCGAGGGTTGTGCAATGCCAGTATTTACCTAGTGCCCAGATTTTTAACAGCAGTCATCAGCTAGAGCTTTTATTATACTTGAAGAGCATAGTTCTAGTTGCCAGAATGATATGTATCCTATATAAAGATATCAGATTTCTTATAAAAGGTTTATTTTTCACTAGAAGAAACTTCTGACTTTCAGCCTGTAAAGATTTCATTCATGAAAATCCTGACTTTTGTTTGATGCTATCTTTGTCTTTCTAATTATTTCTGAAGCCTTTTCTGTCTGTGATATCAAACACTGTGAAAAGGGAAATATCTCAGGCTCCACATGCTGCAGGTTCTTGACCCATATGCTTTTATGTCCTGAATGTGAATATTTTATCAGTGGAAGACAGATAGAAAATTCAGCTATTGATGGATTAGGGAACACAACCAATTCTACATAAGTGTATGGAACATTTGCCACTGGCTTTTCTAAGAGGCAGGAGTGAGCCATATTTTATTCTTACCTAATCTTTGCATAGCTTTTAGGTAAAAATAATTTTGATGCAAATTGCAAAACAAGATATTTTACTTCTAAGAGAACTTTCTATTGAATTAGAAAGTTGTGACTGCCTTTCCTATTTTCTGATTGTGAGTGGCATAATTCACCATTGTGCGAACTCAAATAACCAAACAGTTGCTGGGAATATATTTAGGAAACTTAGAAACCCAGTTATGAATGCTCTATTTTAGTGCAAAATAAATAATATTTTCTTTTTTTTTAACTGACACATTTTTCAAGGAACTAGCCTGTGTTTTCTGTATTCACTATGTAGTAGTGTGACATTGAATTAGAAAGTGAATCTGTTCTGAAGGAGGTATTGCAGCCTGTTCAGTTTTGGGCTGAACCTACCAAGATTTGGTTGTTGTTCTCACAGTACTTGAATGTGGATTCTCTGCATTTTTCTTTTTCTTTTCTTTTCTTTTTTTTTTCTTTACTGCTAAACTAAGACCTGGAAAAGTACATTCCTTCATCTTCTTTGGCATAGTTAATACAGTCCACTTCTGTCTTCCTTCTGGGCACTATAGGTGGGTCTGGGATCACTAACAGTAGACATTACTCAATTTTCAATTTCTTACTAATTAGCCAAACTTTTAATGTTTGGGCTAAGAGTTTCCATGCCAAGTATTTGCCTTAAGCTATTTTTTTTTTTTTTTTTTTTACTTTTGGAATGCCAGATAAAGAGTTTATCTGTTTCCAACAATGATAAGAAAAACATCCTAGTGGTTTTTTTTAATAACACAAATGATGGCAAGTTTCTTTAGAAAGGCTGTGGTGTTATCACAGTTTGGAACAGAGATTTCAATGCAGGCAAGTTACTGCCTTTGTGTCAGAGGCAGCTGCACCTTTTGCCACACATGGAATATTTCCATGATGGGTTGAGTTGACAACATTGAAGTTTGAAAACCATCTTTTATGTTTTAATCACTAGAGATTTTGCCCGTACCAAGCATATCCTGAGTCAAGACTGAGCAGGTCTTTCTGCTGGCATCACGGTCCCAGTCCATGGTGGGAAGCACTGTGCGCAGGCAAATGCACCAGCACTGAGGCTGGGCACCTGCATCCCATCTTCTCCCCATATCTACCTCTGAGCTGGGATGCAGATGGGCACTGTGGCTCACTTCAGGCTTCTCCTGGTCTCTCCACTGTCCAGCTGTGTCCAACTGTGTCTCTCCACTGTGAGCTGATGCAGCTGGTGATCTCAACTGGATAGTGACCACATCTCTCTGGAAGTGCTGACTCTTGAATTTTTAGGCATAATAACAAAAGAAGAAAAAATAAAAAAGTGTGGAAGGGGAAGAAGCCTGGAAGCCTGGTCTGAATGCAGGTGGGAAAAGACTGTAACTTCCAAGACAGTCAGATCTATATGAGAAGTCTGGCTGTGGAGAACTGAAATACACAAGGCAGTTAAAGCTGAGAGATTATAAGGGAAGTATAACAGAAGACAAAGTGAAGGGTTGATGGAGGGGAACAGGACTGTCAGGTTGGAACAGGAGCTGTGGTGGATAGTGAGGACAAAGAGAGTCATTACGTGTGCCTGAACTGCAGGAGAGGTCTCAGAGTTTGCAAGTGCTGAAACTCCACATATTTCACAATGACTGAGTCCTTATCTCAAGGATTATAGTTGTTCACAAACTGATTGAACCTTTTCTTGCATTAAGGGAGTTCTTGACTTATCTCTTTTTTACAAGTTTAATAATTTTCAACAGAGATGAGAATTATCCCCACCAGTAGGGTCATGATTGGAACCACAAGGTTGACAGTGAAGAGGGGATGGGGAAGCTGGTGGGAACCTCAGAGCCACGGATCATGGCCCTGTAAGAAAACCAACCTCAGGAGCCTGATGCCTGCAGGGTGCAGAATGAGATCTATGAGATTCAGGCACAAAGGAGATGGAGTAGCTGAGTAAGAAAATTAGGGAGAACAAATTCACCATTTGCAAGGAAGCTTCATGATATGGAGGGAAGCTGATATGCACATCTGGGACTGAACCTCTCACCTCCTTCCTGCACACATGGTGGTTATTGATAAGATCAGGATTGGGCAACCAGATTCAGGGGTAATGGAGGGAAGCACAGCCCAGAACTTTTGGCTAGGAAGCAGCACACTGCTCTTGGCTTTGGCAAGACCATGCATTTTGGCTGGGAGTTGAGGAAGTTGTCAGTCAGGAAGCCAGCCTGCAGAAATGGCAGTGGGCAGTGCAAGGCCCCATGCAAAGGAGCAAGAGGTGGGAGCTAGTGGAAACTTGTTCATTGCTGGAGCAGAGGCTCAGGCAGAGTCCTGCAGAGGAGTTGTTCTGGGAAGAGTCTGGAGAGACCAGACCCTCTGGAAAGACCTCTCCTCCACAGCCTAAGGCTGGGTCCCAGTGCTGCCCTGCTTTTTATCAAACCTGTTTTCAGGGTAGACAGTCCTCTCCAGGAAAGGTCCATGCGCAGGACACTGTCCTACCACTGATGGCAGCAGGCCATCACACCACAGGCTGACAGCAGATGTCCTTGCATCTCCCCAAGGGTCCAATGCATTGGTGTGGACTCTAGGTTTCATCTAAGTGTCATCATTACACCATGGGGTAAAATTCCTTGCTTTACTTGTTTCTTCCTGTCTTGCTTTAGAAAACTGCTATTTATATATATACACATAGATTTCCAGAATGTGTTAGGAAGTGGAAGAGTCTGAACTCCTTCTGGGGAGACAGGAAATAGGACCATAGCACTGGAGAGCTATACCAAGCTTCATTAGTATTTTTATGGGTTTTTTTCTTAACTGTTTATCTTTTTGCCTTTTCAGCTTTCATATGCCATTAATCTGGCTACTGTGTGTGGTCCTGTCTTGACTCAGAACACTTTTCTGAGGTACCAGTAGATGTACAGCATACCAGTAGCATTGGGCTCTGGGTTACAGCTGCAGCTTAGCAAGCAGTGTGTCACAGCAGTGCTGTAAATTCACCTCTCTGCAGCCCAGACAAGGCATACATGTAAAAAAAAGCAGTCATGTGGGTACAGTTGTGTCTCCAGTAGGCACTTCTGGGGGCTATTCTTCTAATAAAGCACCTTCTTGTTGCTCACTGGCCAGGAGAGATCCACAGGATGGGCATATTCTGGGATAGCATAGCCCAGCTGAACAAGATAAAACAAACAGTCTAGTAAAGGCAGCCTAGCTAGGGGATGCTGCTGTACAGTTACTGAGATCTTCACTATAGCTGTCCCCATTCAGGAGAGAAGTGAACTGTACTATTTTATTCATAGATATATCCATCTACAGATGGATAGTTGATCTTTTGGTGTTTGGGTGTGCAGAGCAGAGTGATTCTGACACTCTGTTAAGTGAGGTTCGTCACCTCATGTGGCTGCCCTCATGGCATGGAAAATGATGCTAAATAAATCAGCTACAGCAGTACAAAGCCTGTACGGAGAGAAGGCTTTGTGCTTTGAGTTGAAGTTACCATCTCTATTTTTCTCCCCTTGGGAACTTTTTTGGTACAGCATATATGTCTTCCTTCTATTTATACTATTTATAGTAAGAATTGGGTGAATGTGATTATACAGGTTCACCTCTACTGTGAAGGCAATACATACATATATATGTGGCTGACCTCTTGCATTGTGTGCCCAGTCTTTGAGTTGTTGGGAGTAAAAGAACTTGAATGTGAGGGCACTGCCTCCAAACCATCTTCCTGGAGCCTGTCTGGGAAGAAAGACATTTTGTTCTGCATGTGAGTTTGAGAGAACTACCTTTAAAAATTTCCAAGTAGCTCACTGTAAATAAATCTAGATGACTGAAATACTTTTATTTTTAAAGCTCTTAAAACATATTTTATAATGGAGTTGAAGGATGTCTTTGCAGTGGGAGGTACAGGAATTATATCAGTGTCTACCATCATCTGCAGTACAGGCAGGCATGGTAAAATATCTCCTATATAATCCAATAAAAATAAGGCATGCCTGGCCTGTAACATTTACAACTGTCATAAACTTTTTGGATAATCTGTATGCAGTATCAGATCCATTATGCTCTTAAAATTGCATAAGACTAATTCACTGATGGATCACAAACCAGTCACGATAAATGACTCTTTACAAAGACAGTTCTCTTGAAGAAGAGTTGTTCATCATAGTTATGCAACAAAGTATTTTCCTTATTCTAATTTATTTTTGCCCTTGCAAAATCAAACATCAATGTGTCATTTAGGCAGTTTTCTGCATGCATACTGTCAGTCTTTTGCCTGACTACTTCAATAATAGCTAATCAATTACAAAGTAAAAGCTCATGTTCAGCTTACTTATTAATTCATTTTCTAATGCCATGCTGATATCAATGACAGTTTTTAAAGTAAAGCTTCTGGAAACAATCCATCTAGAACAGAGGGAAAAAAAAAGTTGTATCAGAAGTGAGGTGCTTGACATTAATGGTCTGTGTGCTGCCACTTGAAATTTCACATTTGTGGTGGTACCGTCACTCAAAGTCCACTTAAGACCTGATGTGATTCCTCCTGCCTTTTCCTAGGCCACAAACCAACCTAAGGTAAGTCAGGCACAGATTTCAAATGACAGTGAACTAGAACACTAAGTCTCCATGGTGTGCAGGGCCCTAACTTGCCTGGACCTAGCCCTTGTCTCCCTATCACTTAGAAGTTAGTCACCTCCTGATAGCCTGGTACATCTGTATCTGGGTCACAATAACCTAGTACATCTGTAGCTCAGATGTGATAGCCTAGTACCTCTGTACCTGAGTCATGGTCAACAGGGAGGAGATATCAAAACTTGAAAGTCAGCAATTTCTGTGTCTGTGCAACTGGCAAAAAAATACCAGAATGTTTCAACACCCAAGATGGTGGCCCAGAGTGGAAAAATACCTGATGAAAGTCAATTATCTTAAGACTCTATAAATAGGGATCCTGAAGTGAGACCCTCTGAGCTCTCCTGAATTTCAGCAGGCTCTGGCCAGCATCAACCCTGAGTAAGACATCTCTTAGGCACAAACTCTGCAAAGGGCCAGGATGAAGTCAGACTTCATGAGAATCAATTATCATCCATTAAGAATGCCAAAGTATTATGAGAATCATAGAATCATAGAATTGTCAGGGTTGGAAGGGACCTTAAAGATCATCTAGTTCCAATCCCCCTGCCAATGG
>JANIJG010023960.1:109755-166792 GCA_024611175.1 Megaceryle torquata | reverse complement strand
CTTCTGTGACTCTGGGGGTGTGGCTGGAGCCCTTGCCAGTGAAGACTGAGGAAAAGAAGTCATTGAGAACCTCAGCCACCAGTTCTCCCGTATCCTTTCTGAGGGGGCCCACATCCTCCCTAATTTTTTTCTTGCCATTAATATACATATAGAAATTCTTGTCATTTCCCTTGATCTCCCTGGCTAGATTTAATTCTAACTGAGTTTTAGCTTTTCTAACCAGGTCTCTTTCTGCTCAGGCAGCTTCCTTGTATACCCCCCATTCTAGCTGTCCTTCTTTCCACTCCTCATAGAGTTTCTTTTTGTGGGACAACATGTCCAGGAGCTTATTATTCATCTAGGCAGGTATCCTAGCATTCTTTCCTGCCTTTCTCGAGAAGAAGTAAATTTACATGGGAAGGTATCCAGTATATGTTTAATAGACTCCCACAGGGATATAACACTCACCTGCAATTCCTCATGTCTCACTTGCTGAACTATTCTCTCCCTGAAGGTGTAAAACAATATCAGCTTATTTTAATTGGAGGAACTTCCCTTGAAAAGGTTGGATAGGATGCAGCAACAGTTTGGCAAACATTGCCTGATACGGAAATTGAAATTCCACCTGGAAAATGTCAGGGACCAAGTAAACAAGTAAAATTTTTTGGGCATCTGGTGGATTGCAGGAAGCACTGCAATTCCACCAGACACCCTAAATAAAATATAACACACATGCACTCCAAAAAACTGAATCGTCTGACTATTGATAATTAAAATCAGAAGCATGCTGGGTTATTTGGATTCCATACCATAAGAATAAACAAAATTATTCTTACTTTGCAATGAAGAGGTAAGGAAAAAAAAACACAAACGAATTTTTTTTTATTTTTTTTTTTTAATGTCTCAATAGTATTAGATTAATTGAAAGATTTAAAAACAGAAGCAGTTTCCAGTCTTTGAGTTATCATTTGAGGCCCTGGAGTAAAGCTGATGACATTTCTGGACAAAAGAAAATCAATAGCATGCCACTTTTAGTATCTACTGAATGTTAGGTAGTTAATAATTTAAAAAAGAGAGCTTGCTGCTACACTTACAAGGCTTTCCCTTTTGTCAGAGAAGCAGCTGGGTTCAGTTGCTTGTTGGGTATTCCTTTGTATGCTCACTCTTGATGAAATAAAATGGCTTCTTCTCTAATAAGAGAAAGGTCTTTTGTATTAATATTATTTGACAATCTCTTGAAGTCAAAAAGGAAATGGTAGTAGCAACAAATGTGAGCAGAGGTTACTGTGCCCACTAAAGTAAATAACCACAATTTCTACTCAGTGGAAGCTCCTCAAGAATAACCAAAATAATTTGGGGGAACGTGTATCTTAACAGTTGTGCATTACATGAGTGAAATTTTTTTCCATGTCCCAACCTGAGGTCAGATCTGTTTTTTGCTTCCAGGCTGTGCAGCACAGATAGTGGAGACTTAACTGGGTTGGAGGACAAAGCCTCTATATGCTGTTGAAATCCTACACCTCTCTAGAGGTTGGGGGGGGGGGCAGCTGCTGTAGAGTACAAGCATCCTCAGGGCTGATGTGAGGGGTGACAGCTTCCCCGGGTTTACCTGCTGGTCATGATGCAAAGTTGAATGGCTGTAGCAGCTGTCTACAGCACTTCTCTCCAGACAAATTCCTCCATCCCTCCATCTGATTCAGCCAACAGAAGCGTGTCTGTCTGGGGGTGGGTGGTGGTGCTGTCCTGTAGAGAGCCCCGCAGCAGCCTCAGCACATGCAGAAGCAGCATTTGAGGTTCACAACAGCTTCACTCTTCCAGGACTGTTTTATGTTGACTGTCTTTGCTTAGGCATGAATTTTACCAGTGTTGCTGCAAACAGATCTCTGGCAAACTGCTTCTCTCACCTTTTCCAAGTGTCAGAGCTTTGCAGGGCAGGATGGGCCTCAGAGAGATGCAAATTGTTTCCTTGTACCAGCCCGGGTGCTGAGAGATACAGTAATGTTCCCATGTGCCTTCCAACAGCTCATGCTAAGCTCTGTCTCTGCTAAAACTTGCACTGTAGCAGGCTGAGACTTGGTCTGCGGGATTTGAGTTTGTTGCCTTTCCTTCCCTTTCCTTCTTTCCAGTAAACAAGAAGACAACACAGCAGGGTTTGTTTCATGTTTATGTCTGTCCATAACATCCAGTGCTCAGTCCCAGCCATTCTTCTGAATGTCATTATACACTACATATGTAGATTATAGAGGAAATAGAAATATGTTTCCAACTCTGCAAGCAGTTGCGCCACGCATCAGAGTAAGTGCTGCTGCGGAAGGACAATTCAGTGGGACACCTGACCAGACACCCTCTAATTTTTGCCTTTCCCATTGTTAAAGTTGAGATTTGACATGCAGAGAAACCACACCTGGCAGCGGGGCTTTCCCATCATTCTGAGTGATCTGGGAAAGTGGCTGTAATGACAGAGAGAGATGCCAATCAGAGCTTTTGTAGAGCCTAGTCATATAATTTGTGTTGTATTTCTTTCATCGTACCATCAGCCAGCATCACTCATGTTCTGTCTTAAGTTCTCTGTATGCAGGCCTGCTATGTTACACCCCAATCTTTTGTTTGGTCTTTTTCTCTCATTCATTCCCCTTATGCTGCATCTCCAGATATTTTCCTCTCCTTTTCTCACCTTTACTTTGTTTTCCATCATCTGCAATGTTTTACATTCTTTGTTTACATCCTTTCATCATTGCTCTCTTCCCACTTTCCTTGTGCTTTTTCTCCCCTACCTGTATAAAACCACAGTTTCTACAATCAGTAGTGACTAGCATAATCTTCACTCCTAAAAAATGCCCATGTTTTACTCTGGCCTGTGCTCTTTCACACAGGGCTAGCTATTTCTTCATCATGTGGGCCTGTTAAGCAGTAGGCAGCCCATAGATGGATCACTATAGGTGTTGACCATGCTAAAAAGATCCTGAAAATATCTCATCTTCAGCCCAAGCAGCAGTAACAAAGCAGAACTGTTGGGTGGTAGGACTCCTCTCCCTCCCGCCCGAGGACAGGTGCAGGTGCATGTGCAGTTTAAAATGAGTATTTAATATGCTGTCATTGATCTGACATCAAGAAATGGGCTGTTAAAGGGTTTTCAATGGACATATAAAGTAGCATAAGGATTAATCTGACACTCTTTCATGTTTGTGAGCAGAGGTGGCCTTTCTGCTATATCACATTAATGTGTTTTAGAGTGAAGACAAATGGCCTGCAATATTATTCTCTATGAGCCATGTCCATCTACATTTAAATTACAGAGGTCAGGTCCACTTGTACAATAATTGCATTTTAATAAAATGAGAATCATTTATAGCATTCAAGTCCCCATTATAATAGAGCAGGATAGCTATCCCCCATAGAGCCTCTGTATACAAGATAATTTATGCATGAGCTCAGGATTCTCTGCAAGATGCTGAAATCAACATTGCATGTTAGCAATGTGGATACTTATTTTAGGCACTGAGTTTGAAAATTGTGGTTTGTAGAAATATGTGCAAAAATATTGCCAAAATAAGCTTTCAAAAACTCAGTTCAGTATGCAGCTGCTTGTAAGCACAGTAATTAAGATATATTGGGTAAATTTACTACATCTTTTCTCACCCACACCAGTGAGATAGGAGTTGCAGATTTCAGACAAAGACTCTACAGATGTTTAAACTGCAGCCAGGACTCAGCAAAAAAATGTCTGGGAGAGAAGGTCTGCTGCTTAGCCTGGTCTTGCCTCCACTGCTCTGAGCTCTTTGATGGAGGGAATGTTGTTGGGATTACCCAGCTCTCACCTGTTGTAGATGGATTAATTATTGTTGTGGATCTGCAGCATTGCATTCTGGCACACCAGCAATGGGTTAACTTTTAATGTCTTCAAAAGACTTTTTAGAAACTAACTCATTAATCCTCATAATCCTGCAGGGAAGGAGAGAGTCGGTCTACCTGTTTTCTTAGGTAAAGGAACTATGGTGGGGGTTTAGACATTTTTCTCCACAGGAATCAATTGGTGTTGGCTTTACACTTCACGTGCCATCACCAATCACTTGTTGCTCTAAATGTCATGTTTAGATCTTACAGCAGATCTGTGTTCCTTCTATCTTGCTTCTTCTCTGAGATAAATCAACAGGTTTTACCTCTGCTTTCTTCTCCAGCTGGGGTGATGCTGGTCCCTGAAAAGAAGACAGAGGATGGGTTTGAGGAGCACTTCGGCTTGAACTACTTGGGACACTTCCTGTTGACTAACCTCCTCTTGGATACTCTGAAGCAATCAGGAACGCACAGTCACAATGCTAGGATCATCACTGTCTCATCAGCCACCCATTATGTAGGCAAACTGCACCTGAATGACTTACAAAGCAGGTACTGATCCATTTTTTGTAGTCACTGATCTGCAGTAAGAGTGTGCAGATTAAACTCCAAGAAAATTGTTGCTGAATGTTGGGGTTTTTTGTTGCTAGGGGGTTTTTTTGCCTTTTCATTTATTTATTTATTTAATGGTGATTCTCAAGCAGTTGTTTGGTATCTTGAACAAAGCTTACAGTCTTCAGTCAAAGAATCACATAATTTATAAGCTTGTAAACTGAGCCTTTTATTTTGAACCTTGAAATCCTTGCTTCCTTTCTGATGCTGACACTGCTGTGATGGTCATGGTGCAGAGCCTGGACTTCTCACTGCCTAACCAGGGAGTCTCTCAATAACTGGGATGTTTTAAAGTGTTTGGGTGAACGCTAACAGTCTTTGTTCTCAAGGGAATCACAGAATCATGGAATCACAGAATGGTAGGGGTTGGAAGGGACCCCTGGACATCCTCTAGTCCACCTCCCCTGCTAAACAAGTTTTGCCTAGACCAGGTTGCACAGGTAGGTGTCCAGATGGGTTTTGAAACTAGAGTATGAGACTCCACATTCTCCCTGGACAGCCTGTTCCAGGGCTCCGTCACCCTCACATGATGCGTATGTAGAGGTCCTGACCGGGCCCTCAGATGAGCACAGACAGATATCTGTGGCAGCTAACTCCCTGCCTGCTTAGTGTGGGGCTGCTGACCTCGGCTGTGGGGATGCAGCTAGTCCCACGTGCCCAGCCACATGGCTCTTGTCTGTGTCACCCCCTGCTCTTCCCCAGGAACTTACCAAGATCCAAGTGCGTGGCCGGACTGGGGTTTTAACCCAGTAAGATGTGTTAAAAAACATGGCCGTATTCTCTCTGACTACATTCACTTAGGAAAGCTGTGGGTTAATGTCTATGGGAAATTTCTGACAGTAGGAAGACATCAAATGATGTGGTAAATGTCTCTGGTGTTGTACAGGAGATGTGTAGAGTTGTTTGGTTAATTGAGGAATGGGCAGCATGACTGATACATAACTTCCCCATGCAGTCATGTGTGGCATTTACGCACTTAAAAGGCTCAAACAGAGCCTGTCTTCTGAGGGGCTCCAGAGTGTTTCTGCCTGCATGGAGACAGACTGAGTTTTGCATCATTTTCATGGAGAAATGATCTCTCTCCTTTGACAGGGACTTCAACTTGTGTTCAGAGGCACCTGGCCCGAGGTTTCATTTTGGAACAAAGACTGAAATTAAAGGGCTGGGCTGTTTCCACTGCCGACATTTTACATATGAATGCTGCATTAAGCAGGTCAAACTTTCTGTTTGACTTCTGATTACATACTAGAGCATCAGTTTTATTACAAGCACATTGTTTAAACTCTGCAGGGTAGTCGCAGTTTAATCTCTTGCTTGTAAAACAACCACAGGAAATTACCCTTACTCTTCATTTGATGATGGTATTCATTGTGTCTGATGGGCATGTGCTGGATGGCACCATGCAATGGGGCTAAGGGGAGTGTAATTAGTATTTCGTTGGGCTAAAGTGCAGAATGCAAATTTAAATGTGGTTGTTTTGTGTCTCTAGATAACAGTAGTTTCCTTGATTATAGCAAAGCCTTGTACTGTACTTCTTTAATTTAGGATTGTCCTTACCAGTGTTTCATCATTATTAACTCAAATTTTAAAGAAACCAGAAATGTTTCAGTTAGGAAAGTTAGGGTTGTGCACAAACATGACCAATGTGATGTAAAATAAACCTAAATATATATACCAGAGAGATTTACACGCAGTTTTTGCACCAAACCCTGCCTCTTAAGTTTCAACTTTATTGGTATAAGAAGAGCCATAAAAGATGACAGACTCTAACTGATTTTGCCTGCTCTTTCCCACACGGATGCTCTGAATCCCTTGAGGGCAGTAGTGATGCAACCTCCTGGATTGTGTTTTTTAAGCCTAACTGCTAATAAGCTCCCACTTGGGCAGGTAGTTATTGCATAAACGGTGCAGCTAAAGCAGTGAGATCGCTGTGTGTTCAAGTGTGTGCCTACAGCATGAGCGGGTAGTTTTTCAGTCCTGGAGGACTGTTGCAGTGTACCATACATGGGCATTGCCCACACTATGGGGCCTCAGAGATGCCTTGTGATTCAGAGCAGTGTTTTAAGGGCTTTAATGGATGCAGTAAAGACACCTGTGGTAAGCATTGTGATATGATAGCATCCTATGAATTGCCAGTTTCAGTGATACCATCCCTCATTTTTGCTGCTTTTGTGAATGTGAAATCTTTCTAAATATTTTATACTGGGTTTTTCTTTATATTGAGTAGCACTAGTTGGTTGTAATTCATTTAACGACTTGTATTTTCCCAGATTGATTGGTAGTCCCAAATTTGCAGGAAGGCAGGAAAACAATTTGGAGTAATTTATTTGCAGTGGATAAAGGGGCACATAGTCTGTGCTAGAAAAATTACCAGTGTCAGCAGACTGAATTGTTTGCCATGCTCCTGTCCCATTATTCCAAGAGTTTGGTTGGAATAATGTTCAAACTGGAGGTGAGCGATAGTGGCAGAGGAGGGATTCATGCATCACAAGAGAGAAAGAAAGGCAGAACACTGTCTTGACATATCGGGGACAGTAAACCAAGGCTCAGTTCTCAGTTTTACCAGTTTTTATCATGGGATCGTTCTCCCACTCAGGATACTCTGGGCTGGCAGTCACAGTTGTGGCCATTGCTTCACTTTGCTTGTGCTTCCTGCTCAGAGATCTACTCTGAAGCCAGATGTCATCCATATCAAAGTGACTAGAGGGCAAGAGCATAACAAATAATTTTTGGAATGTCTGTCCCATGAACAGTATTAAATGCATCTTCTGTTACTGTCTTCCACATTTTGTCTTTGGTTTGTTTTCTGCCATCTTGCCAATCTGATTTATCCCATGTTTCTCTTTAGAGCTTATTTACCCTTGGAGGAAGGGTAAATTGATTTTTTTACTTGATTTTCCCTTCATTCTATGTTACTTTTCCTCCTTTGTTATTTCTCTTTTTGTATCTGCCTACTTGATTTCTATGTTCATGGTTTCATTCTCACTTGTGTCTTTTAAGCTTCTTTGTCTCTATTGCCTTTTCCTTCCCTTACATTATTTTTCCTGTTTTTTTTTTTTTTTTTTTTTGTGTGTGTGTGTGTCTTCTTTCTGCCCACCAATTCATTATCTTCTCTTAATTTATCTTCCTTTTATCTTCTTCCCCAACTCCAGTCCTATTTCTCCCTTATGAATGTCATTTTGCTCCTTCCTGTCCACCTTCTTCAGACACACTAGTAAGAGATACAGCATGGGTACAACAAGGCAGGACAGAGCTTGTTCCAAACTGGCAGGGCATAGCTTGTTTCATGTGTTATTGAAAATGCAAACGCACAGGAGCAATGACTGTTCTCCCAGTTCTTTTGCTGAAGGATATATGAAGAACATCAAACACCTTTGTGGTCTTTTAGATCCAGACCATTTTAAACAGCAATCCTATGAGTCGACAAGGGGATCCCTTAGGCAAATCATTCTCCTTCATTCCTACTTTGAATATGACTGTTTTCAAGGAGGTGAAAGTTTAACAGAAACGCTATCTATCTGCAAGAATTTCAACGGTGGTGATTTCAGCAATTACCTTCTGAGGGTAGTACACTGCACACTCTGACAGCATAGCTAGGGTGTCCTTTTTTTCTCTTTTACCTGCCTTAAATAATAATTTCTCAAGTGAAAGGGGGAAAAAGTATGGTCATGAGAGAATATGGCTGTCAGGTTTTAGCAGAAGCTTGTAGAACAGTATGCCATCCTCTTGGGTTGAGATAGGCTTGAATAGTGAGTGCACTCGAGTTCCTGGTGCTCTTACAAGACTGGGATGGAAAGCATGCCTTCAAGTACTCTACCTACCAAAGTAAGAAGGAATTTTAGCATATTAAAGAAAAAAAGCAACCTCCTTACTCCCTTTCCCAGGCTGTGGGTCACACCTGAATATGCTCCCTTTCCCAGAGGTTAGCATCTTTGTGTGTTTTGTCTAGCTTTTTCTCCATGACTAACTATTCCTTTCATCATCCCCTCTTTTTGCATGCCAAACAGGCCTTGTAATGCTGTGAATCACAGATCTATGAACTCCCCAGCCACAGTAAGACAGCTCCTTTTCTGGTTCATGCCTCCTGTATATTCAAGAACAGTTAGTCACACTTTTTCTGCTCTCCAACTGCAGAAGGAGATGTTGTTTTTTGTAATTCTTAAGGATGATACTGTCCCCAGATGATTTCTGTATTTTTCCTCATAGCCCTACTGCATGAATTATATCAGAGACAATAGAGATTGAACAAAAGGAATTGCAAAAATCCCAGCTGTCACATATGCATCCTAGCTGGTGTAAAATAGGGTAGACAGCTCTGCCCAAGACCTGGGAGGGTGCTGGGGAGACAAGGAAGCTCCAGTTAATCTCCTCTGTTAGGCAGTTTGTAAGGGCTGTAACAGGACGTGTCATGCACTGATGTCTACCAAAGTGTTGAGACCCCCTGTTCTTGGGTGGGTCATGTCCTTCATCATCACTTCTGGCATGTGTGTGATGTTTGTTGGTAAATGAAGTTCTGTTAAGTTTGGGCAGAAAGTTGAGGATTTTCTCCCATCAGTATTGCTGAGATTTTGAAAACATTGTCCATAAATAACAATGAACAGTTAAAATGTAAAATTTCTTTTGAAAAATATAAATGCATTTGTCAGATCAAACCCTTTGATTTCAATGATTTCAGAGCATTTTATTTCTAATTTATTGGTAATTATCCTTATGAGTACATTGCCATTCACATTTTGAAACAAATGTTAATCAAACTGAAACTCCAAACCTTTAATTTCTAAGTCATCCTGTTGAAGTAAATATCTCTGTCGGTTTCAAATTGCTTTTTTTTGTTTTTAAGCTGAGCATTTGTATAAGACAGATTTTTTCACTAAGAAGGTTTGATAAGTTTTGGGGGTTTTTTTTGTTTGTTTGTTTGGGTTTTTTTTTATGAAAAGCTTTTTCATTTTTGAAAATTCCCAACTACTTCCTCCAGTGCCTTTTCACAACTGATCTGTGACTTATAATTTCTTAATTCTCTCTGAAAGAACTTATGGAATGTACAATATATCCAATTCAAGGAAAGACAAACGTGAAGCTGCATCACAGTAACAGCATAGTACTGTTGATTTATTTCCAAATGTTAAAATAATAAAGGAAAATTTTTAAAGGGAAGAGGGAGGAATTTTATATAGTAACCTTTTATTTGTTAATCCATTTTGGTCGCTACAGAAATCTTTTGTATTTATATATAAAGATCTGTGTCACTGGACTGTTACGTAGTAAAATGCTGTGAAAACTAGAGGATTTTTAATCATAAAAGATTCTTCTAGACCATAGGACTTTGTGGGTTGTTTTTTTTGTTGTTTGTTTTTGTATATTTTATTTTATTTGAGGAATATATGGTCTTATTTGAGTTGTATTGTTTAAACAACTTCCCCACAATGACTTATATTGTATATTCTAGCTCTATTTGCAAGATAAATCACATTCCCTTGACAGGACCAAATACCAACTGCAGCACACTGCTGTATTCAGTTAGACATGTCCTTCCTGCATCAGGTTACCAAATTTTCCTGTCTATAGTTAGACGATAAGTATTTAGGTGCTTAATGCATATACATAAGGGTATTTCAGTCCTTCTTTGCAAAATGCTTTATGTAAAAATGCAAAAGGATTCACTGCTTTGCAAATTGATCCCTTGCATTTGCAGCAATTAGAATTAATTGCAAAAATTGACTTGCTGGCCTGGAAAATGAGTGTGCTGGTGAAGGCACAGATCTCAAATTCTGTAAATAAATTAAAAAGAAAACAAAAATGGTCTGTTATATCAGCAGACTCATTTATCAATCCAAAGACAGTTTTAGTTAATATGCAGGGTTTTATCCATGTTGCAGGCAACAGGTAATCTCTATCTATTTTTGCAACCAATTATGGAGAAATATTTAAGTTAGGATATCAACTTTGGAAAGTTTTAACTTTACATTTATTGATGTATTTTCATTCTGTCTAATCAAAATACTTTTAGGTTTCCTTGGCAGAAAAACAGTAACACAGTGTAACACTACTACCACATAGGCAACACCAGACTTTAATGTATTCAGAGAAATTAAATGTAGCTACTTTGTGTGTCATGATGTTAAATTCCTTCTTGTTTGAACGGGATTAATGGTCTTAACAAAGGATTATTAATAATGGTTAATTATTTAGTAGAACATGTTGTTTCTGAACTGGTTAAAAATTTCTGCTTATTGGTAGGTAGGTGATGTATGGGTGCTCCTGCTGCTCAACTTTCCCTGCACAGTGGGTTGGGTAGAAGAAGTGACACATGGGACAGTGGATCTCACAGATGTGATGTTCTCCAAAACGGAGAGATGGTTCAGTGGTAATTTGAAAGTTCATGTGCTACACTTGTGTGATAGAGAAGGCAAAAGGGACTTGTGGAGAATGCAGAATGGAAATGACTTGTCTTCCTTGAGAGGGGAAGGTTAGTTTAACATCGCCGTGTGGGCAAAAAAAAATCATTAAAGCCGAGTGAACCTTAAAAGCTTTGGAATTCAGGTCCTGGCTAATTATTCAGTTAGTTTTAGCATTCCTCTCAATTGCTTTACCATCAGCCTCACAGTACCTTTCTAGCCGAGTTGTCCTTTGATCTGCTCAGCATAGCTGGGGAAAGATGGCACGCATGCCTGTAAATCCCTCTCGATAACATGGTAAGTGAAACTCTCAAAATGATCAACTCACCTTCCACAGATCTCATCTGGGATCAGCCCTGCTGTTGCTCCTGGTTCTTCACAACCATACATCCCTGATCTTGCCATGTGTGTTAAGGATTATGAGGTATAGCAGAGGGAAGCAAAGGCAGATTTCTGCCTCTGTGTTTACAAATGATAACTCAAATCTTTTCTCTGCTGTCCTTCTAAAACTCTTCTTTCAGTAAAGAACTTTGTTCAAAAGCAGACCAAGTATTTGAAAACTTATTTCTGCAAAGAAAAAAATGGCCTTTTGATTAAATCAAGTTCTTCAGAAAACATGAGAGTTTTATGAAAAACATACTTTCTAAATAATAATATTTTTTTAAAGTAAAAATTAAAATATTTTAGCCCCTGTGAGTTTTAATACAGCCAGAACTTCTTACATACTCGTATTGCTCCATTTCTTATGTTCTCATTATGTGCCAGGTGCTGCAACTGCCCTGAATTTCTTGTCATGGGAGCTGGAGAGTGACTGTACATAGCACTCTCACCCTCCCAAGAAGGACAGAGACAGAGACTGAGGAGCATTGTAGTTCACAGCAGTTTTTTGAGAAGCTCAAGATTTTTTAACAGTGGTGCTAGCTATGATATGGTACTACAGAAATGTCAGAATTAAAATATTATGAGTTTTGTATGAAATCTCGTTCTGAGCTCAAAGCTTCAAATTCAGTATCTTAATTGTTACCAAAAATCAATCAGTATGCCAAAGCAGCAGGTTTTTTTGTTTGTTTTTTTGTTTGTTTCCAGTGAGAAACGGAGCAGGGTAGCTCTGTGACTGTGTGTTGAGTTTTCAGTTTGGACATGAAACTTCTCATCATTTCCTGGGAAGCCAAGTCTGCCTGATTTCACTTGCTTTTGGTGTCTTTGCAAATGGAAGACATCTCATGATCTCTGTCCCTAAGCGATGTCATGCCTCTTCTTAGGAAATGCTTGGTTTTCCATTCCACATCTCTCTTTACAGTGTTCCAGGGTGACACAGTACTGGGAAATTTATAAAGCAAAACTTAAAACCAACTGTAAGGCTAAACAGTAGTGGAAGTGATTGCTGTCACTGTCCCTTATGGTACATTGAAATAACAACTTTGCAAAGCTACCTATGGACCACTTTGAGCCACTGTATATTATTTGTTCTTGCAGGTTTTTTGTTTTCTGTAGTTGGCTCGTTTATGTTCCTTCATTAAGACCTCTCCTCTTCACAGGTCCCTTTCATACACTTATTTAAATCCCACATCTTTTCTGTCAATGGACGAGCGCCACTGTTGATGTACAATCTAACATGTACGAAAACCTTTCCTGCCATCTCTGGACTATGAGTCATTTCATATGTTTGGAAAACTTGCACATTTACATCTCTTCTGTACCTGTTGGCATTTCAGCTGTATTACTTCTTTAACCTGGAAAGGTCTTCCAACAGAGAGGAAGACTTCTTATGACTGTTTTGGATAAGTAGTTGTCTTTATGAGCTTGTTCCTTGTCTTCAATAATGTTAATCACTTTTACCTTTCAGTTCAGAACTGTGATATTCATGTTCCAACTACATAAGAAAACTTTGAAAAAGACGAAGTTGTTAGATTGTTTCAGCAAACAAAAAGTGATTTAAAAAAAATATTTTGTTGTGACAGATTTTATGATATTCTGTTGCTTCTGCAGACAGGGAGCGATGGCATAGGATTTTCTAAGGGAACACCTAATCCCTCTTTACAAACTACCTGAAAGGAGGTTGTAGCCAAGTGCTGATCAGTCTGTTCTCCCGTGTAGGAAGTGATGGGACAAGAGGAAACAGTGTCAAGTGGTGCCAGGGGAGGTTTAAATTAGGTATTAGGAAAAAAAAAATCTTTGCATAAAGGGTTGTAAAGCACTGGACCAGGTCCCCCAGGAAAGTGGTTGAGTCACTATCCCTGGAGGTTTTTAAAAGATGTGCAGATGTGGTGCTGAGGGCCATGGTTTAGTGATGATTTGGCAGTGCTGGTTTAATGATTGAACTTGATGACCTTAAAAGTCTCTTCCAACTGAAAGATTCTGCACAGTATTTATAAGCGTTCTGGAGAAAAAAGGATATTGCAGTCTTTGTGTACATTCAAGCCATGTCTCCCCTGGTAAGACAGACCAGTCCTTCAGTGTGATGAACATTTGTGCTTGCAGAACACATTTGGCACCTCCTCATCTTCAAGACAGTGCAGTGGGTTCAACCCACCACAAAGTGAAACCTTATGTTATCTTCACATATACAGCAACACATTTCACGTAGTCTGCTGGAAATCTGCTAACAAAATTCAATGCACTCTGTTAGATTTGAAATGACAGCACAACTTTATTGCTCATAACCAAACTCTACAGTTCCCTTTCAGCCCCAGAATGAAAAGCCCAGAATCTTCATTTGGTCTGCAAAAGTCTACATCAGTTTAAAGAATGGTTTTATAAAAATAGATATAAATTTTGGGACTATTAAAGTTATTACTGGGACATAAAATGTCCCTGTGAGCATTGTGGAAATCCAAATGGAAGGGAAAAAAACACAGGAAGACTCACTGCTTCCTTCAATTTACAATCCAAGAGATAATCTTAAAAGTTATGTGACAATCTTCAGTAACCCGAGATCCAGATTATCGAAGAGATAATATGAAAAGATACGTGGACATGATGTTTCCCCATCACTCAGAAGGGTCACGAGCACACAGAATTTAGTCCTTGGAGCCTTGATCTGTATCTTGGATGCAGCACTGCAGAACATGCATTACTGCTTCTTGCTTCTATTTATTTACTCATTCATTTGTTTGATGGAGATATTTAATTGAAGGAAGGGATACAATTATGATGAAATACCACTTTAAATATTACCAAGTACTTAACATTGCATCATATTAACTGACTGTAGAAAAATGATGCTTCAGAAGAGGCAATTTATACCATTTTTTATAAAAAAGATATATTTCCTGGGAGAATGGAATTACAGTAATTGCTACTTGAACTTGCCATCGATATTTAAAATCATCCTAAAAAATTGAAATTATACACAAACAGGAACATTTGAGGGTTTTTTTAAGATAGTGATTCTGATGAGACTTTGAGAAGACCAGCCTGTGAGTGAATATTTCTTATATTTGAGAACTGTACTGAGCACACAATGAAGCTGCACACAGCAAGGCAATCAGTAGAGCAGGAGGGCTCTTGACATCTCACCTCCTGCCATTAGAAAGAGGGATCAGCCAAATGAAAAATGAAGCATTGATTCCATCTGGATGACAGTAATGCCCAGGATGACAAGCCCCTGATTATTTTGCCTTTCATAAATATTTTATAATAAATACATTCCAGGTTCCTTCATTAAATGTAGTCCTCCATAAACAGTAAGTTCATTTTTGTCCCCTCTGCATATACTACAAGCTATAACAAGGGGCTAGTCACCAATTGCTATGTATTTATACTGTGAAGTGCTGAATGTTGTGAAGTGTGACTTTAAAAATACACAACCCATCTTCCAGCTTGTGGTTCAAAATGAATTTTGGATTAAGCACAAGGCAGGAGTCACCAACGTGCAGAGAAATTGCTACTGATCTCACCAGCAAAATTTTTCTTCTTAGAGAGAGAGATCATCTCCCAGCTCTGAACTTCTACCCTTATCTTTTCATTTTAAGAAGAGAAATGCTATTTTACCACTGTTGAAAGATGCCAGAGAAAGCACAGTTTTGGCCAGAACTGTGTGTGAGGAGGGAGAGGGAGAAGATCTGAGATGTGGTCATTCTTTGTCCATGGGTCAGAACAAAATAGCAAAGTGGGCTGCTCTGAAAGTGCCACCTGCCATGGGTTTTTTAACTAACCCTAATGCAACCAATTAGAACATGAAGCATTTTCTTTTCAGTTTGTGTAGAGCTACTAATTTAATTTATCAGCCTTCCTTTCCAACATTTCCATCACAGGGTCATGAGGACACTTGAGGGTTCTCTAATACTTGAGTCCTTATTCACTCAAATTGTAACTGTCAGTGTATTCTAGTTCAAGCACATGGTAGTATGCTAAGGAACACTTTGACTGTTATATGTATATATATTTTTTTTTTTATTATTTTTTTTTTAAGGGCTACCTATCAAGTAAATGAAAGAAATGTACATGAAGAAGTGTTCTTGTTCAGTGAACACCTAAAATATCCAGACATATATATGAAATGGGTAACTGTACAGTAGCCTGTAGTAGTAGTTAGTAAGAGGACAGATACTGTACAGAAAAATACTGTAACAACATCTGAATAAATTGATATGTTAACACTTCAGATTTTAGTTTTGTTTTACTGATGCATATGCTTGTTTCTTTCAATTGGCAAAACACTGGTTTTCAGTGGCAATACATGTATCCTAATTTCTCCAACTCTGTCTTTCCTCCATCCCTGTATTTCTTTTTTTGTTGTTGTTAAGTGAAAAACACAGTTGATGAGACTCAGCAAATGTGTTCATGGGATAAAGTTATGCAGTAGTGTCAGGAAGGCTGCTTAAAGCAATGTTTAGGACTCAGGCTTTGGTTTATCATAGGAAAAGAGAAATAAACTGCTTATAATAACTAGAAAAGACATACCTGTATTCTGCAATATATTTCTGTAGCAGCTTCAAAATAAACTGCAAAATCTACCCAAAATCCTGAAAAAATCTTGTGCTGCATTCCCTGAAGAAAAAAAAAATTAAGACTCTTAAAGCTTCATGTTTAATAATAGTTTTTATTTTCTTGACAAAGCAATGGTGATGATGTATTGCAGGATTAATACATAAATCATAAGGAAACTTCAGTAATTTTAATACAGCAAGTCTGTGTTTAGTTTAATTCACTGATTCATCCTAAGGCATATATTGAAATTTTGTGTGGCCTTTCATTAAAAACCCCAGCATGTCACCCACGTTTTGCATCACTTGTCTTTTAATGGAGCACATAGCAATTGGCTTGTTCTGCCGTTGGATCTTGGTGCACTCTGCCCTCCAGGCAGATTGACACAATGGAAATTGAGAAGCGTGGAGATGAGTGAGGGGAGGATGACATGCGCAAGACAAGTGTGGTGTGTAAGAGGTCCACGTCAGGAAGACTTCCCTGCTAACACTGGCCAGGCTAAATGTAGCTGTGTGTCGGTCAGTATGGTCGTAGGTCCTCTGAGCCTTTTGTTGAAGCATGGTGGGGAAGGAGAAGGGTGCTGTCATTGCACCCTTCTTTCAGTCGGTCTGTATCTGCTTCCTCCACACGTGTGCATAACGCAAAAGCAACTGTTAATGAAAGAGAAAAAGCCGAGAGCAGTGTGAGAGCCTGTGCAGGAAGTGGTCTGTGCCAAGCAGCAATTTTGTTTCCCCTATTACTCAGTGGGTACCCTGAGCTGACTTAATGCTTTTTGCTAAACATCACTGGTTGTAAGTGGGAGTCCTCTACAGAACACAGACCAGCTAAAGCCAGCCAGAGAAGAAACCAGAGTAAGACTGGCTGCCAAGGGAAGTGCTAAACACGAATCCAGTTTTCAGACTTGGATAGCAGCTGAGTCCATATTTAAACACTTCATTATCCACTGCAAGCTTCTGTTTGAAATTTAGCTTCTTATTAATTTTTACAAATACATTGCCCGAGCATGCTAGGGAGATGGCTGCTGGAGACAGCACCATGGAGATGAGGGGTAAAATCAGCTTCTGGTGGAAAAGGGGGAAAAAAAAAAATAAAAAAAATCAGGAAACCACAAGACACTCACTCCAGATCTGAATACTTATTTTGTTTTGGCAAAAATGCAAAACAATCCCTTTCTCTTCTCATCCCTAATTTTTGTAATGACAATTCAAACTTGTCAGTCTATGTTGTGAAAAAATCTTAAGCCAAAACCAAGAATTTCTGCTAAAATTAACTGAACAGAAAATGCATATCCTGCCTTATCCTGATCCTTTATTTATCAGTATAGAATCCATAAAACATTATTTTAAAAAGAGGAAGATCTTATATGTTGCTGCTCTCTTGGATGGTTTACAAAGCAGCAAATTAAATTCAGTCTACCTGTAGTTTCCACTTAGTGAGTTGTGCATTGCCCTATTTTATCAACACTGACTTAGCAAAATGCCATGGAGGGGCATCTTCCAGGGAAGACTGTTTTCTGTGGTAGGAAGAGTGGCCCACAGAGAGGACCACTCAAATGAGTGGGTGAGAATGAATTTTTCCAAGCTACCAGTGCCAGGCATGCCTTGCCTTTCCACTGGACTTGTTCCCACCAAGTCCTTGCTCCACTTTTCTTAGCTGCTGCCCATGCATAGGTTTGTCATACCATAGCGTGTGCTGTCTGGCTTAGCTCAAGCCTGATGAAGGGTATTTATTAGGACAGATCCCTGGGCAGTCAAACACCAGTTACCTCCTACCTTTCTAGCTGACTAGCCAGTGTGCTTATATACCGCTGGGAGCTACCAGTCTTTTGTCTGGTTGGCCACCTACTTAGGAGGCAGAGTTTCTCTGCTTGAGAGTCTGACTGCCTTGATGTGGAGCATCGATACCTTCTGTCCTCAGGGATCCAAGCATCATGGGCACCTTACATGTTCTGGTGTGCCAGCACAATTTGCTGATAAGCTGTGATCTGACTTGAGCTGGTTGGCCTCTTGTGCACACTTTCATTTTAGAAAGCTTTTAGAGCATTCAGAAAATGAAAGCAGTGTGGAAATGTGTGATGGGAATATTATTTTATTTAGTATACAATTACAGTTTCTTCCAGTGTAGAAAATGTACATACAGTGCATAGAGTACCAAGAGAGAATAGTTTTAGATGGCTTTGAAGTCAGATAATTCCATGTGTAAGAGAAATAGATTTTATGAGTATAAACTGAAAGAGGGTAGACTTAGATTGGACATAAGGAACAAATTTTTTATGGTGAGGGTGGTGAGACACTGGCACAGGTTGCCCAGGGACATTTGTGGATGCCCCATCCTGAAAGTGTTCAAAACCAGGTTGGATGGGTCTCTAAGCACCCTGGTATAGTGGGAGGTGTCTCTGCCCATGGCAGGGGACTTGGAACTAGATGTTATTTAAAGGTCCTTTCCAACCCAAACCACTCTCTGACTTCTGCATGAAGTCATGGTCCAGGTATAGGAGCCTGATCCATATTTCTGATGCATGAAGTCAAGACTGGATGTAATGAAATGAAGTAACCAGTGCTGATATTTTTTTCCAGTGTGGCATTTAAACAACATGATCCTAATAAGATGGAGTCTCACAAACAAAAAAGTTCAATGAAAATCCTTGCCAGTTCTGTGTCATAGGTTATTCCTCTGTCCTTTGTAGTCCCTTGATGTCAGATTCCTAGAAAGCAAAAGTCACACACAGAGAAAATGGGAAGTGGGCAGGTAATCATTGCAGGGGTTCTGTCAAAAGTGTCTGCTCTGTGTATCCAATTTTATATCTGCCTTATCTATAGTATGCTATTGAAGTCTGGTTCCCCGCTGCCTTGCAAATCATTTGCATCTCTGCACTGTGATATAAAAGGCTTCCTCACTGATTGGATAGCTTTTTATATCTTCTCAGCACTTGTGCTTCTCTGACATAGATATCTATGCAAAGTACAAGTCTTCTGAGAATCCGGCCCTTGTAGTTCATGCTTCATTGCCACAAGGTAAGTCAAAGAAGCACTCACGCAAAATGTGGGAATGGGAAGTCATGGGGAGCATTCACCATCCTTCTGCCTGGCATCTGAAGGTTACTGAAGGCCAAACTAGACCCAGGCAGAACAAGTCAGAGTAGTCCCCATCCCTCCTTCCCTGCCAGCTGCTTGCCAGACAAGAACACTCTAATTCAACTCGGGAAGCTTGTCCCGTGCCCCAGCTTGCATTCTTCACTGATGGGGAAATGGTGGCACTGATGGAGAGGTGCCAGTGTTGGCTGCCAGCTGGCTGCCGGAGGCAACTTCAGATGAGTATTTCTTCCCATGGGTGGCGTGAGCTCTGCGCCGCTTGGCTGCACAGGGGAAGCTCTTAGCAGCTAAGGATCTGGTCCTTCAAGTTAAAATAGTTGAAATATGCATGAAGCATAAGGTGACATTTTGAGTGTCTCAGATTGGAGCATGGACATTACTGAATTTAAAATGTAACTGCAATTTCCTGACTAATGCCAAGTCACTTCTATATTCATGCAGTGATTGTTCTTTACTCTTAAAATAGCCCATTTTACCCTGAGGTGCAGGTGATGATGGAGGTACATTATCCAACATATTATAGCTCAGGCCGTTGTTTGATGCAAAGGCTGTTTATGATCAGCCGTCCTTTTTTATATTCTCTCAATTTATATAATGCTTTTGTAGCCTGTTTGTTTGCAATTTGCTTGAATAACGTTATAGCAGGGAAAAAAAAAAAAGATAAAAAAAGAGATGCACTGGAGATTCAGTGTTGTTGTCTTTTACTTCCTGTAGCTGACCTGTATGATTTACCTTTGTGTCTCCAAGTTTCTGAGTCCATTCAGAGGCTAACTTGAACAGTTAAATTGCTTCAGTAGCCTTTTACCTCTGCAGAGAGTCAGCCTGTTCGGTAGCATCCACGGCTTTCTGTGGTGAAGTGTATAGGATATTATAAATAAGGTATTCAACAGGAATGAGATAACAAAAAGAAATCTAAGAGACATATTTGCTATTTGTTTGAAATAAAATCTTTGCACATATTAGCAACCACAGAAAACCAAAGGCAGACTTTTCAGCAGAGTAGGAACATCCCCAGCCTGGGCATTTGCTGCACAAAGGGTGAAGGTATAGAGAGGATGGAGCTATAGTTGCAGCTGTCACAGAGGCAAGACAACAACTAGGGGGAAGAAGAGAGCTGGGAAAGAAAGATCTGCTCCTGGATTGGTACCCCTCTATCTCCCTCCACCAGCAGTAGCTGCTGCTCTAACCCCTGGCTCCGCATCGGCAGCAGCAACAGAAAGCAGCTCTGCTTCCACAGGCTCTGGCAGAAACAAAAGGGGTGGGGACCAGAACTGTTTTGCTGCACCCAGGAGCCTGTTGCTTTAGGCTCCTGCCTGCTTTGCCTACGAGCTGTCTGTCATGCCATGAATTACCTTTGGTTCTGCACAAAAAAAACCAACCAAACAAAAAAAAAGTTAGATGAGAGGCTGTAGTAATTACAGAAGTGAATTGTCATGGCATATGAATTTGTGGAAGTGATGTTGAGGTCCCAGTCAGGAGGAGCATTTTAAGCAACATACCTGCTAATTTGCCTGGAACTAACCTGCTTATATATATAAACAAAAAAAACCCAAAAAACTTCTGCTTGCACGCAGTCAAACCCAACTAATCAGTGTTTCCTAGAAAGTTTGACTTGAAAGTCAGTCAGATTCAGCATCCAGATGAGTGAGGTGCACAGGAGTCTCAAAGGTAATGTTTTGCCATCACTCTCAGTATTTGTGTGCCTTTGTCACACCTCCTGTTTGGCACAAACCCACCCAGGCATCTTTTGCTCTAAAAGCCATCTGTGGCATAACTGTGGTTACACTTGCAGCCACTTTCCTTGTCTCATCTTTTTATTCATCTCTTTAGCTGTGTGTAATCTGTTGTGTCACTGGGGCAGGTGCAGTCATTGCCTTACTCATCTGTACTGTGCCTAGCACAGGAGACTTCTTTAGAAACTAATAAGTCCTGCTCCAATACAAATAATAATAATCAGTATCAAGTAGTATAATGAGGCACAGATTTACTGGGTGGGGATGGGGTATGTAAGTATGGCAAGAGGGCAGTGAGGAAGGAGAGGGTATCTTGAGGGCTTCTAGGTGATGATACCCTAGAGACTGGTGCCTTGGCATTTCTAGCTGAAATAGTTTGACATAGGGATCCTGGCAGGTACTATGTAATTATTTATTTATTTTTTTCCCACCATAAATCATACTTAGTGTCTGACAGAATAATCACCATAACACCAGCAAGCAATACAGTTGCCAGTGACAAGTTGTTTCTTCTGCCAACTCAATGTATAGCTGTTTGTTTGCTGGATATTGCAAAGTGCTGTACATCTGATGCTTGTGCAATTCTGTTTTCCTTCTGGTTATTTTTATGTGCATCTTTCTCTTTCTCTCCTTTATACAGATGTTCGTATTCACCCCATGGAGCCTATGCCCAAAGCAAACTTGCCCTTGTGTTATTTACCTATCGACTACAGCATCTTCTGACTGCAAATGGAAGCCATGTGACTGCTAATGTAGTAGACCCTGGAGTAGTGAATACTGAGCTCTACAAGCATGTCTCTTGGGTTGTAAAAGTGGCCAAATGGATGACAGCCTGGCTATTTTTCAAGGTATGCAGTTTTTGAAATAATTTTCTTGCTGTGCCTCTGTATTGTGAGAGCTGTGGTCAGCACTGAGCTCAAAGTGTTTTGGAGTTTATCATGATGTATATAGTATTTAATTGCAAATCTTTGTGCTGATGAGATGTACAAAAATGATAATTACAGGCCTTCTGCAGAACAAATGCTTATTTTAAATGGAGGGAGCTCTAACAGTAAGGGAAAGGGATGCCTTTCACTGTCTGACCATGCACTGATTACCTCTGCCCTGATCTATCCGTGTACCTCTATGCGTGCATGGGCATAGAACATCATCCCAACATGGAGACAGGATAAGCATAGTATTCCTCAGAAGTGCCTGGTATGTGCCCTTAATGAGAAGCAGACATGATCTGACACGGACTGCATGTACACAACGTGTTACAGAAAAGAGGGCAAAGGGAAGAAGGAAGCTGTATGAAAATGGTGGTGGGAAGCAGCCATACTCCTGTCTGTGGGGTCCAGATGCTTGTGCCCTGGGAAGTGGGACAACATTCATGTAGCTTTTTCATCCTAACACATCCTTGTCATGGTACCTGGTTTTCTGCTATCTATTCCTGGTATACATTAGGAAACAGAGCTGTTTGATAAAACCAGTCCAGAAGTGGGGCAGACCCAGTTATGATTAACTTCAGTAACAGTTTGTAGTGATGTAAGTAGATCAACCTGAAATCAGATTAGCTGTGTAGGTGCAATCTCCTCATGTGGACAAGCCTTAGGAGGACTTGTGCTAAGAAAATGTACTGCTTATAACTCTTTTGGAAAGTAGTTTTGAATTAGGTGAATGGAACCTGATTCCATGAAAGAAAATTAAATGTCCTAATTAAAATTAAGTATTTTAGATCAAGGGGCATGTCCTACAAAGGAAATTAATTTTAAACTTTGATATGGAAATATCACTAGCTTTAATTTTAGAAACGAAACTGGAGGCTGGAATAGTGGCTGTAAAATAAGATGCAAACAAATAAACCTGTATTTAAAAAAATTAATAGTATCTTCTGAGTACACATTGAATATTGCAATAAAATTGTAATAGGAATGCTCATAATATGTAATGCATTCTTAAAGAGGAGAACGAAGCTTTGCCAGACTGTATATATTAAACTTGTTTTACCTCTTGTGATTGCCATTTTACATATCATTCTTGGCTGGTGGTATTTTTCATTGGACTTACTTCACCTTGCTAACATAACAGTTTCATGTAGATGTTTAAGTCATGCTCAGCATTTCCTCTAGAGCCACAAAATTTGAACAAAATTTCTGTAACTGAGAGTGCAAATTGAGTCCCTTGTTCTTTACAGCACTCAATCCTGTCCAGTTTTATTGGCATGCCCAGGGACACATTTTTTTGTATTGCACTGACCATGTTTAGAGACTGAATGGGATATCACAAAAAAGAGTTTGGAGTTATCACAGGAAGGAGTCTCATACTTACAGCTCTGATAGTAATGCTGCCAATAGTTCCCAATCACTTCGTTTTCTTTGGATGAGATACCCCTCAAAAGGAATTCTGCCTTGCAACAACCTATGCACAGACATACTGGCTTGCATGGAAGTGCAGTGTGTGTACTGCCTGAAAAGCAAATGCATCAGTTGCTTATTGAGTCAGAATAACTTCAGTTTTGGATAACTGAATGCTTCAGTGATAGAGGTTGAGATTTTCACATTTTTATATAACACTTGATGTGTTTTTCCTATAAGCCAGAGAAGAGGGAAGCTATCACTATCACTCTTCCCTTCCTCCCTTAAACTTCTGAGTTACAGCTCCAATTTCTCTTTGCTTATTGCTTCAGATATGTTTATGTAATCAGGATTGACTTTGCCTTCCTTTCTCACATTTAGGAGCACTTCATCACGTAGGTATGCCCTGTTCGTCTCCAGCAGAACTGCATTACAAGGTGATGTTCAGCTCCATGGCAAGCTGACATTGAAAGCCTGCCTGGCAATTTCAGTAGCATTGTACTGAGTGCCAGAGTATCCAGCATTCAAGCCTGAATGGGTCTTGTGTTGGTCTTGTGCACTACAGCACATTTCCCCTGAGCAAAGTAAGAAAGCAAGTACAAGAAAATTCAGTTGTCTGATAATATTAACTAGTAGTTGGTATTATAGATATCTTTTCCCCTGGAATTTTGTTCTTGAGAGCACATATATGAATCTTCCTTCTTGTATTATGGCAGTAATGCAGTGGAAATGAGGTGATAGCTCTCTAATCATTTTGGTTCAACTAACTTTTATCACCCTTAAGTATTCTAGAGTGGTTTCTAAATGTGTGCAGGAAATTGCTTCACCCACTGCAACCTAGTACTCGTGAGAGCCAGCACAGCCCAGATAGCTCCATTGAGGAAATGCATCATGGATTTATCACATCACGTTCCCTCAGGAAAGAGTCAACATGTTGTTTAATGTAATTCCAAAATATTGTGGCAGAGCCTCCACTACCTTTAAATGCATATCTGCCAACACTGGTCCCAGCTGCATTCGAGTCAAATATCTTGTAGGCATTGCATCCTGGTCCTCACTCTCTCTGGACTGCTCATATATGTGGTGGATCGGTGTGGCAGACAAGGCTGTCAGTTCAACATCCACCTCAGAGCTGCCTCAAGATATTTAGGTTCTTAAACACATAAACTGCAGTCTTGTGAAGAGGCTACGATATATACATATCATTTACTCAAAGTGTTAACAGCTTGAGTTTCTCATAACTATGAAACATTGTCTTGTCTTCATAAATAGCTTAGAAATATCTTTGCCAAATCAGTTTAGGTTTTGTTGGTGATTGTTTTGGTTTTTTCCCAACAAGCTGCAGTAAGAAGTACCCCTGTAGAAGTCAACCTAAAGGATCTAGTGACAGTCATAAAATTTGTGAAATTAATACCTGCCCTTTAGAAGTAATGGTTTCTTTTTTTTTTCTCAACTCGATTCTTTCTCAGGAAAGGTATTGTGTCCTGTGGTACTTGTTCTTTAAATTTCCAATTTGCCAATGTTTTCTCTAAATTTTAAATAAACCCGTCACACGCATGAGAGAAATTATCTTTATTTCTCCAAAAAGTAGACTGATCTCTACCCCTCTGACTTCTCAGTAAATAAAAGCTGACGAGCTGCCACAGTCTTCTGCAGAGAAAAGTGATATATGTTATTCCTTAGGAATTTTAACATAAAATTATCTTCTTTTTGAAGAGATTAAGTCCAAATTAGTAAATAATAGCTAATTAATAAGATAATTGCCTAAAAAGACATTCATCAGGCATCAAATTTCAATTTAGACAAATGCACAAAACACCAGTTTTAGTGATGGGTACTGTCCAAACTGGAAGCCACGATGGTACCATTTCCCTTTCAAGTATTTATGCTTTTGCTATAGATACTGAATATTCATTCTTAAGCCAGATGGCCCCCGCTGGAAATACAATTAAAATGCCTTAGAAAGAAAAATAACCAACACTTGACTCAGTAATGTCCAATGGCAGGGACTGTTCTGCTTTGTACAACTTTATTATGCCATCAAAGTGAAGATATTTCTGGTATGGCAGTGTTGTAAACTTCTCCCAAACTTGCTTTATGCAAGCTTGAGAACATGTCATTATCAGATATAGAGTATTCAGTCCCTTTAGCTGCCTCAGACTGGTATTTAGGAAGACATTGTGAAAGGAAGACAGCACATCGGATCTTGTCTCAGCTGTCATTTACAAAGACATAGTGTCACGTAAGTGACTATTGACTGGCAAACTGAAAAAGATTAGGATTAGTGACCCCACCAGCCTGTAAAAGTGAAGGGAAAGGCTTTGGGAATACGGTCTAGAAATCAGCCGATAAAAACTAGCTCATTTCTTTCATCTGTAAAAATAGACTTAACTTTAGTGTAATTTTCCTGTAACATTTTTTTTAAAAATGCTTCCAGTCTATAAGTGGTGCTAGAAAACAGGATCTAAAGAACCTGGATTCATCATTCACACCAGAGAATACAGTCATGCAGATCTTACTGCAAAATTTCTTCAAACTGTCCCTTTGGAGCTGGGAACGTAGAAAATTCATTTCATCCTCCCCCCGCCCCAAGGTGTCAGAAGACAAACACATCACCACACAATAACGCCAGCTGTAGAGAATGAGAATAATTAAATTCTACAGCTGAAAGTAGCAATTCATCAGCATCATCGTCTTCTGTCCATGTGAGTGTGTGGTCCTCACGTAAAGCTAGTCTGGAATTTTCTCACAAAATGAAAACTCCTTGCAGAAATATGTCATTCACGGTTACTTTTTACAAAAGGCTTTGCAGATCAAAAGTAGGATTCTAGTCAAAATCAGAGAGAAGGAAATAGTCTACTTTAGTCCCATAATTCTGGTCTTTAAATAGGTCCCATTTACAAACTGGTATTAAACAGGGATTTAAGCTGAAGAGCATAGGGATTCTTTTTTTTTTTTTTTTTTTTTCCCATCTAATAAATATTTGATTATTCATATAGCCGTAGAATGATTCTAGAGGGAAAGATGAAGGGACCTGCCTGAGAAGGCTAATGGGCAATTCATCTTTGAGATCCCAAATCCTGGTGAGCTGGGTATTTTTATTGCATGCCAATTTCTGGACTCAGGTAGGCATCCAGGTCCTGCTTGTTATGGGGTATGTGGATGCAGTTTGCTGCTTTATTTATTCTAATTGCTGATTAAGGGCCAAAGAAGATGATCAGGGGGCTGGAGCACCTCCCCTATGAAGACAGAGTTGAGGTGGTTCAGCCTGGAGAAGAGAAAGCTCTGGTGAGACATTGTGATGGCCTTTCAATACTTAAAGGTGGTCTACAGGAAAGGTGGAGTTTTTAAAAGGGCACGTAGTGATAGGATGAGAGGTAGTGGTTTCAAACTGAAAGAGGATAGAATTAGATTAGATATTGGGAAAAAATTCTTCACTGTGAAGGTGGCAAGACACTGGAATGGATTTCCTAGATCAGTTGTGGATGACACCTACCTGTAAGTGTTCAAGGTCAGGTTGGATGGCGCTTTGAGCAACCTTGTAGTGTGGAAGGTGTCCCTCTCCATGGCAGAGGGGATGCAGCTAGATGATCTTCCAACCCAAACCAGGCTTCAGAGCACACAGGTTTTTGTGTCTGTCCTAATTAGGATCAGACTCCTCTAAAGTAGGCTAACTCTCAGCACACACCTAAATAGCATTGGACCCTGGTCTCACTGAAACTGTTGTTCCCCTTTGTCCCAAGATTGTGTTATTTTTGTGCATGTTTTCTCAGGTCTAAGTAGCTGAAATGTTTATTTAAAGAGACACACTGAGATTTGCTGCAGAGTGTTTGGATGGCAGGAAAATGAATTATTTGAGTTGCATGCCTTGATGTATTGAACACAATGGGGTAAGGATGCTGTATGGGACAGCACAACATGTGGGATGTGCATTAGAGGGAGTCAAGGCTGTTGAAGCTCTTGTTTAAACACCTGTTTGGAGCAGCTGCTGGTGTGATCTATCCCTGAACCACACCCAGGCTTCCTCTTAGAGGTTGCTAGTTGGAACAGGCTGAAACACATGGAGCAAAAAAGTGATGTGCACAGTCAGTGACCCTTCTCATGCCCAGTCCCTCAGGTTTTGTTTATTTGTTTGTTTGGTTTTGTTGGTTTTGTTTGGTTTGTTTGTATTTTTTGATTGTTTGTTTGGGGTTTGTTTTGGTTTTGTTCTGCTTTTTTGTTTGTTTGTTTAAAAAGAGAAAAACATATTTTTTTTTTAATTATTCCTGACAGTATGAAATGGGAAGACTTATCTTCAATATTTCAGAAGAGTTTAGAGGATAGGAAAACTGTCTTCATGTCTAACACTGCCTGCAGGATTGACTCCTTTTAGCTTGGAAAATGGTCTAAAGAAACCTGGTTTAAACTTACACTATTCACTATATAAAAATTTATGCTTGCCCTATGTGAAATTGTTTTGGCATGTAACTTTGGGACGGGTAAATGACTGAAATGTGGTATGATTTTGCTGGCAGGTCAGAAGCATACCAAAACCAGATATTTGTACTATGTAAGAAAAGGTTTATCCCTAATTCTTGTGTGACAAAGGATAGTTGATTAAACTTGACAGGTCAGGCAGATTCTTTCAGTCTTTCTGAAAGAAATTAAATTTATATACAAAAGTCTGTAAAAAATAGTCTCTGCACTGATGTGAGAAGAGAGTAAGTAAACAGTTAAGAAATTGTGAAAATATATGAGCCTAACCAGTGTTAGCACATCAGCACCTATCACTGTAATCTGTAACTACTTTCATATGCCGAACCCACAGAGCTACTTAGGAAAGACATTTCCCATCAATCAGTTTATTCCTTGCTATCATTTCTCAGGAGTACTTTCCTATGTATTTGGTTAATACCTTTGTATTGTAATCTATTCCCTGTTAGACTTGTTGAAATTGGAGGAAACACAAAAGAGGAAGATAATTTGCTGTGGACCATATACATTCCAGAGACTTGGTACTGATTCCTGTCAGTTTAAAAGAAGATAACCACAATGCCTCTAATGTGTAGGTCTCAAAGAAAAGATTGAAATGTTGAGGAATTAGAGAAAATCTTAAAATTTCAACTAGACCATCAGCCTTTTACTTTCAATCCATAATCTTTATCGTTAGGGGTTATAACATCATCCTACTGTAATTCCCCCTTGCTTGCCTGGGAAGTTCTCCATCACCACATAATTAAAATTCCATTTTCTTTCAGTCAGGTAATACAATGCTGTTGGTGACTTGAACCCACTGGCAGCAGAATAAAGGACAGCCACTAATCTTTCTTATCAGCGGGTCTCTCAGATACCTCTTTTGAGAGAGGGAAAGAGCAAGAGAGGAAACCACCCCAGTGCCACTGAAATGACCCATTCAGCTGGAGTAAAAACAGGGTTTAAAGGCAGTTTCTTTCTTGCATGTGAAAAAGCTGTTAACACTGAGTTAAGGAGAAGGACCACCAGCTTCCCTTGGAGGATTTACCTTATAGGTGAACAGTAGTTTGGAATTAGTCCACTAAAATAAGGAGATGCAGAGGAGGTGGTTGCTGGAGTGCATATTTTATATATATCTATATACATATATACATGGACAGTTTGCCACCAGGTGTGGTGTGCATTGTGGATAAATTAATATTTCTCTGGGGATGGCCTAAATTCCTTATTGTTTTGCTACTTGTGAGTAATGCATCCATAACAAAAAAATACTCATAAGATTGATATTGCAGAGCCTCATCACCTGAAGCCCCTACATTGTACAGAAAAATCTTTTTAAGGAGGTTTTTTCAGATTTACAGGCACTCTTTTCCCCCTCTCTGAATATGATAGTCCTTAATTTGCCAGTAATGCAATGAGACTGAAAAACCTTTTGATGTAACGTAAGAAAGCTTTCTCCCTTAAGGGAGGTTCTCCTCCCCCTCTACTCTACCCTGGTGAGACCACACCTGGAATACTGTATCCAGTTCTGGGCTCCCCAACTCAAGAGAAACAGGAATCTACAGGAGAGTGTCCAATGGAGATCTACAACCTTCTCTTATGAGAAAGGCTGAGAAAAATGGGGCCAGTTAGTCTTGAGAAGGCTGAGAGTTCACATCTATAAATATCTGAGTGATGGGTGTCCAGTAGAAGGGGACAGTGCCTTTTCAGTCATGACCTGTGATAGGATGAGACGTAATGGTCACAAACTGGACAACACAGGAAGTTCCACCTCAACATGAGGAAAAACTTCTTCATTGTGAGAGTGACAGAGCCCTGGAACAGGCTGCCCAGGGAGGTTATGGAGTCTCCTTCTCTGGAGACTTTCAAGACCTGCCTGGATGTGTTCCTCTGTGGCCTGCCCTAGGCGTTCCTGTGTTGGCAGGGGGGTTGGACTTGATGATCTCCAGAGGTCCCTTCCAACCCCTAACATTCTATGATTCTAAGCTCTTCCATGAACAATGCTGACACAATTTTTAATGGTTATCCTGAGTTTTCAAAGGTTAAGAAAAAAATGCCAAGAAGCTGAAAACATTTCCTTTTCCAGTGTTTTAAGGCATCTATAGCTGGAAGCCACCTCTGAGAGGTCTTCTAGTTTGTAAATGTCTACACTATCAATGCTCTACATCAGAGCTTTTCATACAGTGATCTCATGCTCCTCCACTGCTGGTACTGGATTTATCTTAGCCTAAGATAAATAACTACAGCTGGCCAGATTAATCAAATCATTTAAGTGCCAGTTTATGCTTATGAATGATGGTCCTCTGGTGACCAGCTCAGCTGTAGACATCTGTGCTGTATAAACACTTGAAGTTAGATAAGATGAATCCTATCACAAGGTACAGGGCATTAAATTTGTGTTATTTTAAATAACAGCAATGCTATTAAAGGGCTGAAGATAGTATATTTTTGGATGTGCACAGAAAAGAATAGGAACTGGAAAGGTGTGTTCACATATCTGGGGCACAATCAACCTTTTTTTTTCAAATGACAGCTTTAAGGTGTTTGGAGTATCAGACCATTTCCCGTATAAGAGGGAAATGTGTTCGTGGGCAGCCACAGGTGAGGAAATCCCAGTTACTTATGAAATGGATTTCTCAAATATGTTTACAGTCCATGGCATGCCTCCAATATTTCTTGCATAGATATTGCCTTGTATTTACATGGGTAGTTATGTGTTTTCTCTCTATCTATTTATAATAGCATAAAGTATGTAACAAGAGAGAACCACATAAAGCAAGCACCACCCACTATTTGTGGAAGAACTGGAAACAGCAAATACATTTTTTAAAATAACAATATCATCCAACATCCAGTTTGTGAGTTTTGAAAAGTATCAATACAGCAGTCACTTGAATAATTCTGGTTTTAGTAATGAATCTAACAATTATTACAATGATTGCGAGCCTCAAACATTTGTGTTTGCATTTTAAAAAGGGTGCTGAAATACTTCAGGACATAGTTCACATGGTTCTTTTTGATCTCATTATGTTCTCAGCTAAATACATGGGATTTGGTGAATTTTAGTAAGTAAACATCAGAAGGAAATTTGGTGCAGTGGCTCTAGCTCCACCCCCCCGCCATTTTCCTAGAAGGAACTCGATCCTACATGTGGCACAAACACAAGTCATTAATACAATCCATCCAGAGTGGTTTCTATATGTTATTACATATTTAAACATTCTCTTTAAATTGGGTCCGTGAGTCTCTTCAGGGCAAATGACTATATTTGGTTGTTGTTGTCTCAGTGCCGAAAAGTGTAAGTAACCACTGGAGTTATATTACCACAGACCAGGCTCTCTGTGGGGAATACAGAACATATGAGGAACAGGATTTGGATGAAACCTGAGCAATGTGCAATAAAACAAGAATGAACTTGGACAGCTTATCAGGGATGGGATTTATACTGGTATTTGGCCCTGTCATGCTGACCTACTTTCCTGTCACTAGAATAGCAAGGAGGTGCTGCTGCTGGCCCTAGGTTCAGGGATGGTCTGAAAAAGTGAGCTGCTCTCAGTATCTCTTAATTGCTCCTCAAAGTCTTGGAGCTAGCCACCACTAACTTACAAGCTTGACTTACCATCTTATTAATAGTTCATCCAATTTACTTCAAATTTTTGAATGAATAGCAGAGGCCAGAGTTGGTGCCCTGTGCCTGGCAGCCCTGTGTTCCCATGGATTTGAGCAGCATTATGCAATGTCTCTCCAGCTGCCGTGCATCCCTGCAGCAGGAAACAGTATGCTGAGGCTGAATATGTCTCAGGAAAAATGATATTGGTTGACTTACTCAATACGTTTGCCTGCCAAGCTCTTGAGATGCAAAATGCAGTCTTCCACAGCGTCTGCCATGAGTCGCATACTATCTATCCTAAGGTGATTAAAAATGCAGAGAGAGAAAAACTGTTCCATTGTTCTTGGTGCTTAGAGTGCTGAAAATAAAATTACATGCTATTAGTATATTTTGACAAATGGCTCTGTTCTAAAAATGAATGTAGGAAAGGCACTATGGGGTAGCACGCTTGGTTTTTTTTCTGTCAGGATTGCACATTGTCCAGATACAACAGTTATTTTTGACTGCCCAAGTTGTAACTGCAGCTTGGTCATTTCTCAGAGAGGAGTTCTGTTATCACCGCTCTCAAACATCATGACCAATAATGACAATTAGGTCTCCATTTTCCTTTGTATATAAAATGATGACTTCCATCACCACAAAGTTTTGGTAGTTTGTAAGTGGCTTTGCACAAGTGTAACTGATCTGAACCTGCTGGATTGGGACCATTCAAGTCTTAAACTTATATTCTTGTAGCAAGGATTATCTGAGATGACTTCTTATCCCCTACACGGAGTATTGTCATTACGTAGAGCATTTTACATGTCTGATCCTGCTCCTTAGAAGTTCTCCTTGATCTGGGACTGGCCTTTTATATTTCTTGCCTAGTTTAGGTTTGTGGCACTTGTGTCCTATTTTATATGTCTATTATCTGGGGCAGTGGATTACGGCTGGCACAGATACACCAAACCCTAATCACTTTAGAGGGCCTGAAGGTCTCCAGAGGTAGTAAGTACTTAAAATGTTTATAATACTAGATTCATTTGACGTTGCTTGAAATCCATTCAGCAAGCAGATCTGGAAGGCAGGAAGCAGAGAGTTTTATGTAGTCTTTTTTTTTTTTTTCTAAATATAACTGTCCTGTTTTATATACACTGTCCTCTTTTATATACACTCAGTGCTCAGAGTTGGTTTTGCTAGTGTGGTGGGTTTTTACCCCTGATATTGAGGCAAGACTGTTTCATATGAAACACTGTTTTCACTGCAAACTATATCTATCACCCGGTACCTTGGCTTCTCCTATGAGAGTTTCAACCCACTCTGCACAGCACTGGGTCAAAGGCAGACTGCTGGTGAGTCATCTATTTCCAGCTTTTTGAAAAAGTGATAAAATATAAAATGTGTTTGTGCTGAGGTACCTGGATTTGTCATCTCCAGGTCACTACACAGCAGTTTACTCAGAGGAGCCAAGAGGATTATAAAGCACCTCCTGTGCTCAGAAGCAGCACTCATACGTGTGATGCACAATCTGTCCCACGGTTTCCTGGTTGGAGAGAAAGCATTTTCAGCATTGGCATCATTAGGCTTTGTAGATGTGAGCAGGTACCATTCAGCACAAGAATGGTACTGTTACCATAAAGATAACACATCTTTTGTGTGTTGATTTCAGTTTGACTCTGTAGAAGCTCTAGGCAATGATTTCTATTTTTTTCTCTTTATTGTCAAGTTATATCATGATATCTAGCAATAGCTTTTAATCAAAATAAACAGAAGTGAGGTTGCTTTTTTAGGAAACAATTTTTTCAAGACAAGAATGAATTGAAGCAAGCTGACTGGAAATGTAATAACTTTGAGAAATGGGAAAAAATAAGAAGTAAGAAACTTGTTTCTAATAACTGGAATCAGACTCTGGAAAAGGCTTTCACAGAGTGGTGAAAGCTGTTCTTAGGATGAAGTTTAGGTAAATTTGTGGGGAATATCAGCTGATAGGATATCTGCAATATGAGGAAATCAGAGGTGTCCCAAGAGGTCCCTGCAGACTCCTGTTCCTTCTGAATTCCTTTTGTATTTAGAATATCAGGCTTATCTGTTTTGCACCCACATTGAAAATAAAAGCAAGTCCAGTATAAGGGCACCAAACTGATGATTTCCTAACAAATATTAATTTTTATTTTGAACGTGTTGAGTCCCCACAAATCCTTCTTTAGGAGACCTTGGGTGGAGATGTGCCACTTGACAAACTTGCCTCCATTCTTGCCTTTCTAGACAATAGTTTTAGTTATTTGCTGGTGAGCTGTGTTGAACTGTGCTTCCAACAGTGCTGGCTCTTGTTTACAGGAGAGAAGTGAAGGGCTTCTGATAGAAGAGGTATCAGTCAGACAAGAACCTTCAATGAAAATGAGATCTATTTCCCTGGTCAAGAAATTTACACATGCTCTTGAAAAATAAATCAGCCAAGGTAAATTGAAAACAGAGCTGTAGAGACAGTTGACATAGCTACTCTGTTAATCTCTAATCGGCGTTACCACAGCATTTTTCTAGCAGCTGGTCTGTGAGAGACTCCTTCCAGCAGAGAGGCCAGGCAGCCAGGGACACCAGGAGGTAGCATGAGACACTTGTATGAAAGACTGTGATTTTCCATTTGTCTCCACAAGCAGCTCAAGGCCATTGTCTTGGGCCATCCAGAGTGTCTGGTTTGCATCTGAAGTACCTTTGAGGTGACTACCTTTGGGGAGGCTTGTAGCTCTGCTGTAAGTCAGCCGAGGAGGTCTAACTGACGGTGTTCAGAGTAGACTACTGGGGGTTTGTACAGTGAGGATTTCCATTCCTAAAATGTCCAGAACAGAAGGTTTGGATCAGGATTTTGCCTGAGGGGAAGAAAGGTATTCTTATGTTCCTTCTTTCTGATGGCAGGTCTGCCTCACCTAAATTGATGCTTCACCATTTGCCATTTTTTTCTTATGGAGAAATTATACTGCACATATTAAAATGTGAAAAAAGACATTTTCCTTTTTTATTTAAACCATGATGTGGTAATTTTGGAGGGAGCAAAGCTGGGTTCTTGGTCTTTCTTGGATGGGTCTTTCAAATTAGAGCAGTAGACCTGCTGCAAACTATTGATCGTGGATCCATTATGATAGCTAAGATGTGTCAGTGCTCCAAACTACTGAGCTAAAGCTTTGCTTGCTGATATGAATGGGTGCCTAGATTTAAAAATAAATCCTTTGGATTATACAAAAAATTTGAAGTGTCAAGAAATAAATGGTGTGGTGAACTGAAACATAGGTCTCTTAAGCTGCCCTTGAATTAGCTGTATTGCAGTAATCTCTCTTTCCCCTTTCATTGCTGTCAGCAACCTCTAGGGTTTATTTTATATTTATGGTGGAAATATCTGTCTATGCATCATGTCACTGAGATGCATGTGTTCTTGTCACTTCAAGGAATTAGTAAACAGCACATAGTTTCTCTTGTAAAGAACATAATTGCTGGATCATTTGTACCAATAGGTATTTCTTCTTCATGTGAACAGCTTTCCTGCATTAAAAAAAAAAAAAAAAAAAAATCCTTATTTTCATGTGTGGTAGGTAGAAGGTATTTTTGTTAAGTACGTGCATATAACTTTATTTCTTGTTTTTATGGATTTTCAATATCAGCATGTATTTCTGTAAAACTCTTGTTTACCATAGGTATTTATTAACAGGCTTTTGCAACAATTTTCTTATTAGTTACAAAATGGCTTTATTGTAGAAAAATAAAAGTATCTAAAATACAGAAGCCTGGCATACCTTTCACTTTTCAAAGTCCATTTGCTAAAATCTGTGGAGACTAGATGATTTTCATGTTATAATACCATTTACCTTCAAGTATAGAACTTTTTCATATACAAAATAATGTTAATAAAAAACATTTTTAATCATATTCAAAACAAAATGTAGCCTACTGTAGCTTTGCAAGTTAAATGTATATTATTAAGTAGTTTCCAAGAATATTCTTTTACTCTTAATTTCAGTCACCTACAATACCTAAGAATTTTTAGAAAAGACAGATAAGGAGCTCTAACAAAATGTAAAACACTGAATATTTTGGAAGACTGCAAGATCTTATTCATTTGATCTGCTGTTTGTTATTGTCACTGTAGACTATGGATGAGCATACCTGCAATTATCCTCCAGTTAATATACTAGGCAGAGCTACAGTGCAGCTGGCAAGTACTCAGCTAACCTCTATTGCAGGTGTTTAAAATACCTCTTCAGTGGTGCTTCTTAATGATAAAATACGTAGGGCTGGCTTTTCTGACAACCATTGAACATGATAGATGATAGTAACCTTTTCTCTAAATTAAAACAGAAAACCAGGAGCCGGCAGGGCAGTGTGCTCAGGAGCATGAGCTTTGGTATAGCAGCTTCCTTTCCTTCTCCCCCCATAAATACATATTTTTATCTTTATTTTAAAATTATGTCAATATATTCTGGGCTATATTCTCATGGCCATTTTGTTGAGACTCCTTCACACTTTATAGTTTTGAAATAGTGGTATTTGTACCTATTGAATGTATTAGCAGGCCAGAGGACTGTCTAGATTTTATTTCCTTTTCTACACAAAAGCAAACTCTATGAGTGTGAGCAACTCTCTGCTACTTGCAAAGAAGGTGTATGCTAAGAAAATCTTCAGTCTTGTTTTGAAATTTCTCATACTTGCCTAAATAAAAGGAAAAAGCCCTGAGTGAGCATTCTTGAAATGAGTTTACATTTTCAGAGGAGTTGAAGTTATACTTGGCTCAGGCGTCTATTTTTGTTTAGGGAAACATTTTCTGTAAGAAAGTCTACCTCAGTGCTGGTTTCTCTTCAAGTTTCTCTTTGTGGTTATAGTGGCTCTTTTCTGCTGTGGTCATCTAAAGCTATTTGTAAATTCTTCGTAATATTAATTTGGGCTAGAAGAGGAACCTGCCTGACTTTTCAAGAACCATTATTGTATTAGTGATTTTAAAATACTTCTGTTTTCTTCTGCAGAACCACAGTAAGCTACAGAAACCTGGTTATTTCTAGTCACAGCTGGGTGTTTATTATTCTGAAGATCTTTCCCCCCTACCAGTTGCTGCTGGTAACTGTTGTCAGGTGTTCAAGTATCTGTGCTCTGATGGCAGGCGTGAAGTTGTCTATTCATTTTCTAAGCAAAGACCGGATGTTTGTTCTGGGGTAAGCAAACTGATCTGCAGTTAAAACCTAAAGTAAAGGTACATCACTTCAGGCTATAAACCAGCCATGTCATATGTGACTCGAAAAATGTGAGAGACAGAGGTTACTGGCTTCTTCACTGCCCTCTACATCTGGGGTATTTGTTTATGCAAGTGAAGAATGGATGGGTTATTCTCTCTCCTGTGTTAGCAGAGGTGAATTCGGATCTGTACCTTGGACTAGTTCGAGTTTTCCCTTTGCTCTACACAGAGCTGGTGATAAAAACAAGGCAAAGGGCTGTATTTAGAGAAACAGGCCAATGGGAACTCACAAGTTCTCTGTAGGAGCCAGTGATAAATCTGTCTCCCTGGGAGACTTCAGCGAGCATTGAGGCACAGCACCTCCAGCTCCATCCACCTCACATAACTCCAGTTACTCTGAGCAGTGAACCATTGCACGTCGAAAAAGAGACTGGGAAGACTAAAAAAAAAATGTGCCAGTGAGAGGTGAGGTCTTGATCATTTTTTGTGGCTGACAATGTCTTATGGAAGAAAGAGCTTTGCACAGAGTCCCATGGCTATAGCACTCTGGTAAAAGTCATGCCACTGCTTGCTGTTAGACTTACCCACCAGAAGTGTAGCTTTTGCATTTTATTCTAGTGCCTTTAATATATTCATATTAACCTTTAATATATTCATGGAATTACAGGCAGGAAAAATTACACTGGGATGAAGGAGCAAAAGCAAATATTGCTGAAGAAATTTTAAATAATGTGTAGATCTCTTGTGGGCATTGATTCATGTGCTTCATGGTGTCAGTAATTGTTTGTGAATTGCAGCCATTTTTTTCCTCTGAACAGAGCATTTACTCTTGAAATATAGTCATTACCTATTGATTAGCTCTATAGTCATTTTCATGCATCAGTAGTTCTGATAAAAATTTAAGTATCACTTTTTTTACACCAGTGTGGAAGATCCATACACTGTTCATTAATAAGTGAAAGCAGTCTTGAAAATATTTATTTCAGAGGCCAGATCAACATTTTCAATAGCCATGTCTCAGGAAAAATGGAAAAAGGCTTAAGGGATTTTCTTAGTTGGTGTTTTGTTTGTTTGTTTTTGAGGGGAGAGTTGCAAATGTTCTGCTGTCTCAGGACAGGGCTGCAACAAGAAGGACATATTTGTCACTGTTTGATGCTAATGTAATTTCCTGGGTTTTCCTACTGTGTCACTCTCCTTTTAATCCAAATTGTCGGTAATGTGCTATTTTTTGATTAAATGATGAGACCTGAGATTCAGCAAGGAGAAAATAATTAAAACTATTTGTTTCACTGACTGTCAGCATCTATTAGGCATGAGACAAATACAGTCTGAGGGTTTTTTTTCCCTGAGCCACGTTACAGACTTTGTTAAGTTCACAATTGTAATCCTCTTTTATTCAACACAGATTTAAAAGTAAAGGTGAGTTATGTTTTGGCTACTAAGGAGTTTATATAATTGGTAAAACTCAATAAATTTGATTTCTTTTTTATATAAAATGTGTGCTTCTTGGGATACTCCTGCTTCTCCATTGTGGCTCCCTTAGAGAGCTCAGTGACTAAATCCTAGCCACCTTAGTTCAGCAGATATCTTCAGAGCAAAGGGGGCTTTGCAGTTTGTCCCACCATCTGCAGGGATGGCTCATGCCCCGAGAAGGGCTGAGAAGTGTCAGGGATTGTAGCTGATGCTGGTGGTCTCTGTGCCTTGTGACTGGCCCCACTCACACTCCTTTCCTGCAGCCCTACACATCTAGCAAATGCAACATTGCTGTCATACCACTGTTTTGATGCCCCTTACCATTTTGCTTCAAGAGGAGCTTTGTTTTCTGTGCTGCTGTAAGGGCTTGACACTGCTTGTGGACTCACCATTTCTCCTGCCTTCTTGGATTTGGCTAGGTCAGTGTATTGGTAAGCTTTCACCTATTATTTCCCTCTTCTTTCTCTACTATGAAAAGACTTGGGCTTGCTCCTTGGTGACACAAATGGGTGATCCAAGGAGGATGAGTGTCATTACTGCACTGAGAACCCTCCTACCCTTATCCCTTGAGGAGACTTTCCTTCACATGGCATATAGCCTACAAAAAGACATCTGACCCAATGGGGAAAGTGCCTGGCATGCTGACATAGGAACCACACTCAGTGAGGTTGCAGTGAGGGCCTGGCAAGAGACATTTAGGAATTTAGAAGGAAAAGGGGATGAAGAAAAGCTGGGACTATATTGAAGATTGTCAGGGGGCATGATGAAAGGGCAGGCAGAGAAATGGGTGAAGGTTTAGACTGCAGGCGTACTTTACATACTACCTAGGGAAGCAGAGTCCTAATCTTGATTGGAACAATTAAATTCCACCGTGAAGTACATATTAAAAACAATAGGCGGCTCCAGAGCTGTGCAGACTTGCAGGTGAAGAGCAGATTTTTAAGCAAGCTGCTGGGCGGGCGGGAGAGGCAGCGGGGAGGGCTGAGACAAGCAGTCTGTGCTGGCATTCAAGCCTCTGCTCAGATCTCAGCCTGTATTTTTATGAGTTAAAAGCAGTAACCAATCTACAGCATAGTTCTGAATTAATTCAACTGGAATTTTTCCCAGGAAGCAGAAGTTTAATCATCTGGAGCATCGCTCTTTGCAGTGTATCACCGCGAGCGAGCGAGGGGGTTTCATTGATTGGACTCTAAAGGCAAACGATGTGTGTAGCAAAATGGCATTACCAAAGAGCTTAGTTCAATATGAGATCCCTAAACAAAGTGAATTATTTCAGCACCAAATGAGTCCATAACATATATTTATCGAACCACAGAACCTCATAGTATTTATTTCCCGTTCTAAACAACTGCTCTAACCTTTTAGTCAAAAAGCCCTATGAGTACAAGCGCAGCAGAAACTCTCCTGGGGCATTTAATAAAAACAGAAAAGGTTAATTCTCGATGCATTATTTTGGCTATTGATAGTTCTGCAAGTGTAAATCTCTGGGTCATAGCTACCTCTGCCTTTAAGCAGTCCAGTATGAAAATCCCAGTCAGAAGATCTCTGCAGAAGTGAGATATCTGAGAAAGAAATAAAGGTATATAAAAATTTTCAGGAAGATTTTGGGGGTTGGGATTTTTAACATCTTCCCCCCGCCCCCTTTTTTTTTAAAGAGGAGACTGGGAAAAGATTTTGGGTGTGGAAAGGATTAAATGTTTTTCTCCTTTCCAGTTTTTCATTGTCCTCCTTTAAGTAATGAGATTTGACTGTTCACTATGCATGTCATTTTTTGGAGCTGGAACCAATTCTTCCTGCGACACAAGCCAAGACAGTCGGTGTAGTCATTCACGCAGGACTGGGGTATACTGTGTCGCCTGTACAGCAACATGACACTTCCTCTGTGACTTCTGTCATCCGGCAAAGGAAACAGGAACATGAGAAGGACCACATCTGTCACCAAATCCAATCCTGGCCTTTTCAGAGTAGACATTTTTCACAAATTAATGGCTCCATCTGTTACCGTAATGAAGGTTTACAAAACACCTTAGAAATAGGCCTGGATATTAAAATTAGCAACTTCAGTGCACAGTAAATCTGTGTCTTGCCACTTACCAGAACTTAACAATTTAAGTACGTCCCACTTCCCTGCTTTCTGTTGCACTGGTAAGAGCTACCACCTTTGTTTTTCTCTCTCTCAGCCCCCTTGCAAATTAATAACATTATCACCTCTGCCCAGGCTAACATCTCCCTAGCAAGTACCAACCTGCCCTTCTTTCAGACTGTTTAGCTGACTTAAGTGTCATGAGTATAAACTCACAAGTAATTGTTTTCAAGATGGAAGTTTTTTGTTTCTGTTTCAGACCTTGAGAAGCATTTGTATGGCTGTGAATTTGTGTGTTTACTCTGTCTAAAATGAGATCTCCTGTAAAAGATATGATGCCTCAGATCTTGTCTGACATAATAATAGAAACATGACTAATCTCATTGAAATCCTTGGCACTATATGCCTGTCTAAAGTTATACATGTTCTTTTAGTCTCTCCAAAATCGAAGTCATCAATAGGTTTCTTGGCAGACAGGAGAGAGCCCTGGGGTTGATTTAAAAGAAGGGATTTAAGTTACAGAGCTTAGGCTCACTTTTAGTCTACACAAAAAAAGCTTGATTTGAATAAAAAGATTCAGTCCTCCTTTGCATTTGCAGTTTTAGTTATTTTGTTAAAAACGGGTTGATTCTGGTGAGTTAGTAAGCATTCAGATATGTCAATTTGCAATTGAATATAGCCTTTGCTGTTAAATTTAGTACTTCTCTTGGTTAACTGAGGGGATAAGCTATGCAGACAGCTCCATAATCATATGGTTTCAGAATCTATCCATGATTTTGTGGCTTTAGCATTCTGTTGTGATAGAAAATGGGAAATAATAGTTTTGTTTACAAGGTGACAATTTTTCTTCTTTACCTTTTTTACAATCTGCTTTCAGATGAAATATGGCTTTAATTAAAATGAGGAGAAGTGTCTTTTTTAAGGGGTTTTATTACTTAAACAGAAATACTCTGAACTTACTGGGCACATTTTTCTCATCAAAACTGAGGATGTCTAATCTGTGATTACTGACTTGAACTAACTAATTCTGTTTACTGTATCTGTCAGAAAAATAGGATTGGAAAATCTGAGCCACTCATTTCTATTCTTTCACTAATAAAAACTATAGAAAATCAATCTAGTCTTCTTGGTTTCCATCTCTGGAGCATGTCACTAGGGACAGACCTAAATTAACTCCCTTGTTTATATTGTTTTGATTTAATGTTCAAGATTAAATGATGAAATTGCCAGCAACTGGAATTATAGGAAACATAAATTTGCAGACTAAGATTCCTTCCCTCCCCATTACTTATCTGTCTTCCAGTTTGGGATTTCTCCTCTCAGTTTAGGGAATATTGCAAAACTATAATTTAAAGACAATAATGATATAGAAAACAGAAACACAGACCACTTGGGGCATGGACAGTGCTAAGTGGTATTTGGTGATCTGCTTGAAACTTCTTCTTTCCAGCCAGTGCAGCCTCAATCGGTTCACCTTCCAGTCGTACATAAAGGCTTGGAGTCAGTGAAAGGGAAAAGGAGACAAAGATTGAGACCCAGGGTAAGAATAAGCGCTGTGAGGTGATGTCTCTTCTTCCATGAAGGAGCTTACTGTGGAGCAGACCCATAGCAGGACACGTTGTAGTCTAGCTAGCATGCCACTGCAACATAAATGTGGGAAATGTGGGGGGAAAGTGTTTTTTTACTTTACTCTCTCCCATCTTCCCAGGCATATTTTCATGCTGCATGCTATTAATGCAGAAAAATAGCACCCTGTAGTCATTTTGGATTTTTGGATTAGTTTGTGTGTTTTACTATTTCTGGTCCCCATCTTTGCTAGCACAAACACATGGGCTGCCTGATTCCACCACTGACCTTACCTGGTGATCCAGAAAGGGATTTGTACCTTCTCACTTCAGTTTCTCATCTGGATTCTGCAAGTGCCTCCAGTGGGCAAGTGAGAAAGCTGGGCTGGCAGTCAGGCTCTGCTGGCACTGCAGACACTGGGTGTCTGAGCCCAAGGGTGGAAATAGTCTCTCTGCTTTTTGGGGTGCAAAATGTAAGTTGTAGCAGTTTCAAACAGAAATAGCTGCTGGCCTATGTTATTTTGGGTTATTCCATTTTGTGTATGTTTTGTACAGTCTTTATACATTTGATCGCGTAGTTCATAAAAGTTTTCTGTATTGTGGTTCTCTTTTAAATATTTATGACCTACATGAGTGCTTACAAGCATTAAAAAAAATTAACAGTCCTCATAAGAAAGGTGTGAAGTTGGAGATATAAATCACTTTCCATTTTCTGAGAAGGGAGGACAACATTTATGGCAAAGTGACTTGTGAGGTATTATACAGGAAGTAAAAAAGTAGAGAGGATGGCAGGATGCTACAAGTCAGAAGTGGCCATATATGTTTTGCCTGAAGTCTTGTGATTTCAGCACAAGCTAGAAAAGACGTTTTACTTTGTGTGAGCAGGCAAATAATAAAATAAGTTGTTCAGAGGTATATGCACTCAAGAGCATCATCTTCAGCACTTAGAGCCTTGCTGTGTCTCCTGCTCTCTGGGACTGGTAAAAATGTAGCTCCTATTTCAAATGTAAACACTTCTGTGTGCTTTTCTGTGTTGTTTCATTACGATTGCCAAAATCTGGCATCATTTGAAAGAATTCACAATCTAAAGATGATCCACATATTGGTATAAGATAATACATTAGAGAATGAAACTTCCAAAGCTTTCCTGGTTGTTTGTTGTTTTTAGTCCTCTTTAATTTTGATCCGTTCACAGTTTGAATCATATTTAAATTTTGTTTTCAACTAAAAAAACTGGCATGTATTATTAAATGATGCAGATGTTCCAGCCACTACCTATCAAAGAGGTTGCTTCTCTAAGGGCTTTGTTGGAGGGAGGAGTAGTCTTATTCCCTTTTCATATTTCTCAGATAGTAATAATTCAAAACTTAGTAGAATTAAAGCCTTCAATAGTTAATAAAAATCACAGGACGATTCCTTAGCTTATATCTACCATGAATACTAAGCTGTAATTAAGTATTCTTACTTAATGATAGATCAGTCTGCATCTTGGAATGAAGAAAATTATATTGAATTGCTCACAAGATACTGTAATTATGGCCATAGAGCCAGTAGTAAACAAATAAATTATGTATTTTCCTTTACTAACACAGAAAAGGAGTAACATCCCAGTGCGCAAGGCATCAGGATTAGGATTTAGGAGACTCATTCTGTCCTCATCTCTTCTGATTTGCACATTTGCTTCAGTAAATCATTTTGCCTCTCTGTGAATAGAGGTGTTGCCGAAAATCCCAGATTATGTGAAGATACTCAGGGCAATTCTGAGGAATTTAAGTCAGGCATCCTCAGTAATAGGTAGCTGTGGGACATCACCTGATTTCCAGAGGGCTGGTTAAGAGGCTCCAGCATTTTGTGAAGTACGTGTACTCGCTCAGCTCTCTCCTCCTGTTATTGCTTGCCTTATTTCCTAGAGACTGCTTGTTCTTCCAGCAAGTGACTGTCTCTGGCTGTATGTTTATGCAATGTCTGGGGCAGCAGGCTCCTATCTGTCAAATTTTGCATATGGTTACTGAACTGAATGAGGTAACAAGTGTAATACAATTTGAGTGGCTGCAGTGATATCTCAGTTCTGACTTTGGAGACATTGCTGTCTGCCTCAAGGCAAGCTTAGGGATCAACTTTCAGGCAAAGTAATCTTCCTCAATGCACTTGACAAAATGAACAAAGGGCTCCGTTATGATTAATGACTTTGACCCAAAGTTTCAAGTCCCTGCTCAAATTAGGTAATGTAAACTTGGTTTCTTGTTCCCATTTTGAAAACTGCTGAAAACTAAGCATTGTTCTCTAGTCCTCCATTTCAACAGCTTAGAAAAAGCACAGTGTGGATCCATAAACATGCCTGCTCAAATCACTGAGGTTATATTGCTATTCTAAGTGAGAGATATATAGTTTGAAATTAAGACACATAAATTAATTTTTGTTGTATCGGTGAGTTCACTGTTGAAGCTGCTATATGAAGTCAGTAGAGATCTATTCAACGTGGCCCAGAGAACTGGCCAGCCAACAGGGGCCTCATTCAGCTGCCTGATGCTATATGCAGCTGATGCTATATAAAATGCCCTATGATGCCCTGCTTAGTCTGAAGCAGATGCTTTGGAAGAAGAGAGTTCAGAGCCATGGTTGCTGTTTTTCTCACTAAACTTTTGCTCATGTTTTGAGTATGACAGAAGAGTCATTCTAGGGCTTTAGAGTAGGGCTGCTTGGTGATTTCCCAGCAAAACAGGTTTTTCAAAAGGCATTACTCTGACACAAAACAAAGTGACACCTTCCACTGTTGACTCCATCGAAACATTCACGGGCAATCAGACATTCAAGTCTGGGTGCCTGTCTGCTCCTTGGGCTCCCTGAACAACAGGTTGACCCTGGCAGTCTTTTGGTGACAGTGCCTTTTTTCTCTGGTCTACTTTGTCTACAGGTTTCCCAGCCACCTATCGGGGGGCTGATGTGAAGACAAGGTGGGGCTTCCCAGGCTCCCTGTGTGCCTGGATTTTTTTTTCACATAATCACAGAGTCACAGAATTACTGAATTCACAGAATAGACCTCCAAGATCATCAGGTCCAGCCTATGACCCAACACCATGACATCAGCTATACCATGTCACTAAGCACCACATCCAATCTTTCCTTAAACACGTCCAGGGATGGCGACTCCACCACCTCCCTGGGCAGTCCATTCCAGTGTCTAATCACCCTTTCTGTGAGGAAGAGCTTCATAATATCCAACATAAACCTCCCCTGGCACAGCTTTAGGACATGCCCTCTCATCCTGTCACTAGTTGCCTGGGAGAAGAACACGACCCTCACCTGACTACAACTTCCTTTCGGGTAGTTTTAGAGAGTGATAAGGTCCCCCCTAAGTCTCCTCCAGGCTGAACAACCCCAGCTCCTTCAGCCTGTCCTCATAACACTTTCCCTCCAGTCCCTTCCCCAGCCTCATTGCTCTCCTCTGGACCCGCTCCAGCATCAAACTATCCTTCTTGAAGTGAGGGGCCCAGAACTGCACAGTACTCAAGGTGAGGCCTCTCCAGTGCTAAGTACAGGGGCAGAATTACATCCCTAGACCTGCTGGCCACACTATTCCTGATAAAGGCCAAGATGCCATTGGCCTTCTGTGCCACCTGGGCACACTGCTGACTCATGTCCAGCTGGCTGTCAACCAGTACTCCCAGGTCCCTCTCTGCCAGGCCGCTTTCCAGCCACTTATCCCCCAGTCTGTAGCACTGCATGGGGTTACTGTGACCAAAGTGTAGGACCCCCACCTTGTTCCTGTTAAACTTCATATTATTGGCCTCAGCCCATCAACTCAGCCTGTCCAGGTCCCTCTGCAGCATCTCCCGACCCTCCAGTAGATTGACACTCCCCCCCCAACTTAGTGTCATGCATGAATTTACTAACAGTAGACTCAATCCCCTCATCTAGGTCATCAATAAAGATGTTGAATAGAACTGGTCCCAGTACTGAACTCTGGGGGACACCACTTGAAAGGTCTTTCCAGAAGATTTGGAAGAGGAAGGGAAAAAAGAGAAGGGAAAAAAGGGAAGGGGAAAAAGGGAAGGAGAGATTCAGGATTTGGTACTGTGTGTCTGTTTGACAGCTACCTCTGCTTCTGTTCTTTTACAGTGCCTTGTGCTAGGATGCTCAGGGAAAAGCCTCTCTTTTTCCCAGAATATACATGAATTATTCATATTATAATAGCTCCCTTCCTTCAACATTTTTTTTTGTTTGAAAATTGCCTTGTATTCTTAATTCCTCAATGTTTCTCTTTTATTATATATTCATATCTTTGATTCAGAAACGTATTTCTCTGTAGCCACAACACTGTCAAGAGAAAGGCTTCATATTTTAACTCAGGCATTTCTGTTTGTAGCTGCTGTCTCTTTTAAAGATGAAATCTAAATAATTTTATTATGGAGTGAATTTATTGAAGAATTCTCTTTGCCTTGAGTTGGAGATTGAAGAGAAATTAATTTGATGGTGCTGACTGGGTCTCTAGGGAGAGCCATATATTCAATAAAACATCTCTATCTCTTTCTGGTCTATAATCAAGGCAGAAATTGGATAGAAAGAGAATAATAGTGAGCTACATAGGAAAGAATAGGTGGAGAGAGAGAATGCAGACTGAAAACAGGGCTTTTGAGTGAAGGCAGAAATGTCTAAAAAGCTGTGCTATCAGACCTCTCTGGCATCTTTGTCTTCCTAGGGATCTGACAGTTGGTCCTGGCCACCAGTCTCATGAGGGCATGCAGTCCGCTGTTACAGCCTTATTGATCGAAGGTTGCTGAACGTGTCCTTACACCTGCGTCATGATTTCCTTTCCAGCCTTTGTTTTCATACTCAGTGTTTCAGCTGATTACTTTGTGGCTACAATTTTCAAAGCAACAATCGCGTTAGGAGGTCTAGACACTGCAGAAGTTACACAACAAGCGCCGAATGCACGTAGCCCCTGTCTTCACCAGGAGGCTGTGACAAAAGAGCAGCTGTTGTTATTTCACCTCAGAGTCTTGCACCCATAAGTAATCTGGTTTTGAAATGATTCAGTATTTCACAGATCATAGTAATCAGTGCTCTCTGGAACACAGGCAATTTATTTCTCACAAGTTTGCTTTATTATTCATGGGAACGCAATCCCAGCAACTGCATTTCTGACAGTTTTCAAACGATTCCATGTTGCGATGGCTTTGTGTTTGCCTTTGTTCTTGAGAGTCAAGCAGTCCGTTAAGGGTGACTGGGTGTCACCCCTCCATTAGCTGCCAGCAACTAGATGACAGACTTTGCTGTACCAAGGAAAAGTAATTTAATGTCCTCATTCTTGTTGCTAAGCCCCACTGTGCACATACATAGCACTGCTCAGAGATCCGAGATGATCATGGTCTTTCCTGAAGAAAGACAGAAAAGGCAGAAAACTGTATATACAGTTTTTCAGTCCAGGAGCAAGTCAGTAAGATACTAACATTTGCAAAACATTACCAGGATAATTAATGTTGAGAAAAGTGAAGGAATGCTGGCAAAAGTGCCTGAATACCTAGGCTCTTAGAAGAAGGTCTGTTCTGTGTCTTCCTAGCTGGAACCTAGGAAATGTATCACTAGCCAGAGGCATGTCTTCTTGTTACCTGAGCCAGTAATGGCCTGATGGAAACACCCATTTAAGAAAGTGAGGCCACAGATCAAACACCCTGAACCCCTGTGCCAAAAAAACCCACTCTGAAAGTTCCTTTAATTGATCAGCCCATGAGCAGACTTACCACATGAACTTAAAAGTGCATGACATAATGGCTGTTAGTTCATGAGGCAGGACAACTGTTATAAAACCAATGTCAATGAGTCTTCCTGCAGCAGTGTACTTAATGTTGCTGATTAGAGGCATTATACCAATATATAATGTCTTCTGCATCACAAATTGTATGGATAAAGGTGTTTTAATGTGTTCTTCATCGGCATTAAGCCATTTGCCAGCATACCAGGTGGTTCTAGATTCACATCTACCTGTTTGGCTTCTCATTTGTGTACCTCTAAATGCACCTGCAATGTCAGTCATTGAGTTTGACAGCTGCTTCCTGCTCTCTGTTCATTTTGCCCAACTTTCTCTCCTACCTTCTGTCAAGATGGTGGCATCCTGAAGTCATAAATTACTATCCAAGTGCAATCAGCTGTTTGACTGGGGTGAGGGGAGGCTATTCCAGGGTAAGTACTCCTCTGATTCCATGGGTTGTATCACTCCTGCTTTATCATATGGCAGACAATAACAGATACAGTTTGAAGTATATGCATCACATCCATTCAAACTGTTTGTTCTCACTATTTGCTGGTAGATACTGAAAATGGTACTGGAAAAATGGTTTGCAGAAGAGGAATTATGGGAGCCTACTAGTTTTGTTTCCTGTCCGATTTTCTGTGGTTTCCAATGGACATAACTTATTGTCTGCCCAAGACACTGAGCTATGAATTCAGGTGAAGGTGAAACTGGATAAGCACATGGATTAACAAAGAAATCACCACGAAGCCATCATGTGTAACTGATGCAGAGTTCCAAAGAGTTAAACTGTTGAGCGTGTTGTAGGCAAATGGAAAGGAAATGATATTTCATGGTGACATGGCTGTAAGGACTGACTGTCATCAGCTAACACATTTTGTGAGCATTAGCACCTAGTATTGACAAGATTATATGGCACTTAAAAATGAATTAATCAAAATGTGTTAACTTGAAAGTCTTAAAAAAACAACATTAAAACACAAACTCCCTTAGTGTATGCCCCACATAGATCAGAATAGTCCATTTCATGCTGAGGGAAAATTATTCTGTGTTGATAACATACTATATATGAATATTTTTAAAAAGAAATATCAAACATCTGTAAAAACTCATCTTTTTCTTTGGGAATAGATAGTCACAAAATAATGTAATTTTGTGTATATAGACTGCATTTTGTTTAAATCAGATCACTTGATCTCTTTCCTTTCCTTTTCCCATAGCCTACTGTCACAGTTTAGGGTCAGGGTGGCCCCTTAGACCTATAACAGAGGCTGTTAATCCCCCCTCCCTCCCCAAAGGGGAAGAGAAAGGGAATAAGGGAGAGAGACTTAGTGATTAGAAAAGGAAACTAGAACAGCTTTAATGAAAATGAAAATAATAATAATAAAAATAGAATCTGTACAAATATATACAAAACCAATATCAAACCCAATGATGGTAATTACATCACCATCACCACTGATGCTGTGAAGCAGGCACCGGGGGAGTCCCAGACTGGGCCCGACAGCAGACGGGAGCTGTGTTCAGGAGCTGGATTCTGGTACTGAATTCAGGAACACACTGACTGGGATGGAAGGCAGAACGGACAGAGCCCTCCTTGGATGCTCTAAGGAAGGAACCAAAAGAGGGCCTGAGCCAAGCTGAGCAAAGCTGTCAAAGTGATCCAAGAGGGGAGAGGAGCCCAGGAGCCCCCAGAGAGAGAGCAAGCAACCGAGCAAGCTATAGACCCTCCAGATCCCTCTGCTTTGTACCAAATATGACGTATATGGTATGGAATACCTTGTTGGTCAGTTTGGGGTCACCTGCCCTGTCCGCTTCTCCCTGCAGGTGCAGCCTTTCACTTTCTGCACCCCCAGTGTGGTACACAAGATCCAGCAGTGGCCTTGGTCTGCACACCCATCCTTGAAAGTAACTCTAAACATGGGGTGTTATCACTGCCAGCAGCAGACACTGCCTGGGAAAACAGACAGATTACTGTGTGTCTTCCTGCAACTTTTGGAATGATAATTCAGAGTCCCAAAGAGAGGAGCTTCTTCCTGTTTGTATGCAGCATCATGACAAATATCCTGGTGTTATAGGTCAAGGTATTCAGCTACTGGCCGGTGATTCCTCTGGCTTGCTGTCAGGTACTCTTCTTCCTAGAAAGACATTGGCATTATTAAAGAATGGGTCAGATGTGTTGCTTTGACAGTAGTCTCCTGCTTATGGTTGTTTTGTTTTCCAAGGGCTTTATGGTTCCTCCTTATCTTTTGATGTGCTGTGATGTGGTAAAATATGATCTATGGGGCTCCCAGGGAAGTTGGCAACCAGGAGTGAGGCTGTCACTGCTGGAATAATTCATCCTGCTCCCTGTCCAGATACTCATGAATTGCTTCTGTGGTTGCAACCTACTGCCAGCTTCTTCCTTCCCAAGAGGTCCTCAGGTGCTGGTTCATAGGCACAACATGTGTACCTGTGTCTGTATGTTTGTGTGTGTTGTAGCTGATCTATGGGTCTGTAGTAGATCCAACACTTTGAGAGAGTGTCTTGACAGGTGGATGTACAGTGTTTTCATGGTAGATATGGGTATGATCCAGAAATGGAATTACAGCATATGCTTTTTTGCCAGCTTCTCAGAAAAGGTAAGTCATCCACCCACATGGAAGGACAGGACATTTCCTTTTTATTTTCATTAAAACAGAACACATGCCAAAACAATGAAGAGATCCTCAAGTAAGGGAACATTAAAGCTTTCAGCATTAATTAAGCACTCAGGAGATGGGATAAGACAATTAATTAATCATGCATATGCAATTCTGCTCCCATTGCACTGGAAAAATTGTTTTCATTTAACTTAAATTATTATACTCTAATTGGTTAATGTATTACAGTATTTTTTTTCCTTATGTTTTTAGATAATTGCTTTTAGCAATAGATAGAAACTAAATAGGAGATTTGCATAGAACCTTCTACTCAACATGTCAGACATGGTAGACAGGATGAAAAACAAGTTAAGTCTTGTGAAAAATTACAGAAGCTGACAATGGAGGGTAACAATGTCACTGTGCTTATAGACTGGTGGCAGTATAGTCACTTAAGCATATTTATTATTGTCTAAGACTGCTTCATTGTATGGAATAATAGGAAATTATTTGTTATATAAAAATATAAAATTATTTGGTGAAGGTCGTCTAGGGCTGCATGAATAAAACCAACAACTGATTTTCAATTCATATGTAGCCTTTATTTAAAAAGTCTTATATTATTTTGGATAGGATAGAATAGAACACAATGCAAGATTTCAGTTAGAAGGGACCTACATTGATTACCTAGTCCAACTGCCTGACCAATTCAGTGCTGACCAAAAGTTAAAGCATGTTATAAAGGACATTGTCCAAATGTCTCCTAAACACTGACAAGCTTGCGACATTGACCACCTCTCTAGGAAGCTCGTTCCAGTGTTCAGCCAATCTCTCAGTATAGATTTCCTCTGGTGGGGAATTTACCGGACATACTATCAGAAAATTAAAAAATTGATAAATTCTGCACATCCTGGGAGACCCTTTCCACTGAATCATCACAGGCACGTGGTATTTCTGGTGCTATAGGAAGTTCCACACAGACCAGTTTCTGAGGCTGTAGAGAGCCCTGCTCATAAGAACATAATCACACAAATCCTGCCCACATACAATTTTATTAAAGCATGACTGTTGTCATTAAGATTTGAGAGTCATCAACATTGACATTTATACTTGTTTGTGCTGGAGAGCTGTTGAACTCAGGAACATAACGTGCAGTGAGCCAGTGCATGAAGTAATGGTTTATCTGTGTCACTAAGTAAAGCACAGCAGTACATTAAAAAAACTTTTGCTTTAGTTTTTGGGTTTACCAGAGTAAGTTTGTATAAAATATGAATGCTTGTATTCATCACTGTTCTGCTGCTTTACAGTATTAAGATATTTTATCATAGCTGATTATGATAGTAGTGTGAGAGTGTATGTGCTATGTAAGCACATGGACTCCAGCTTCTTGCTTATATTCAGATTCTGCAAAGAATTACACATGCACATAGGTTTATGTTTACATAGTCAACTGGACATGAATAGCACTGTTTTCCATAAGATAAAAAACAAGTGGAGAAGTAGTAGTAGAGTACTAAACTAAGGTAAATAAGCACTTTGTGTTTCTAGATAGCATCTCACAGTACAGACATCTTTGTAAAAAATAAAAATTATTCCAGCAGTTACCTGGACCTAACCTTCTTTTAACATACTGATATTTTTCTGAGAGGACAGCCCATAGATGTCTGTGTTATCACCTTATGTTGTTTGGTGGTATTTGGAACGTGACATACTGTCTTTGTGTGGTAACTTGACAGTAAATGCTGCCTATTTTCTGGCCATTGAAAGGAAGTATGGTAGTACTGGTGCTCTTTGCAGCCTGTTGGCATCAGTAGTTTTTCCTTCAGCTTAAAGGCCTTTGATCAAGGGCTTGGCATGTAGTGGAGCATTTATATTGGAACCAGAGGAGTTCTGTGCCTGAGCAAACCTCAGTAGGCCATGGTTTCTTCTTCAGCAGTTCACTTTTTGGGGAATGTGCCTGTGGTCATGTGGAGAATGTATTTCCCCTGCAGGTACTGAGGGTGCTCAGCCCAGGTGGCAGCTGTCAAGGCTGTGGTTTAGGTAAGCCTGTCTTATTCTGTGATTCTGTGATATGCCTCTAACTTATCTGTAAATGAGATGATATGCCATATGTGTCAGATAAATTAATTATTTCTAATAAGCTGTGTTGTATTTCTTGCCCAGTGAGAAAACAGAGGGCTGTTTCTTTTTAAAATACCAAAATGTTGTCACAAAAAGCTTCAAGTGACCTTTTTTTTTTTTCTTTCTTTCTCAAATAAGGTACCAAGTAACCTATTCAATACTGTCTCATTCATCAAATGTGTTCTTCAGGAAAAGGCATCCTGTCAGGTGCAGCAGACAAAGCCATGAGCAGCATCAGTATTGTTAATGACTCAGAGAATGACTGCAAGGATTGTAAAATGATACATCATTATCTAGCAGGCATTGATCATAATTATATTACTGATAAAGACAAAATTATTCAAATTCTGTGTTTTAAATATGCCCTCCAATGAAACAAAAAAAAAGAAAAAGCCATGGAAATTATTTCAATGATAGCTGTGTGATCCTTCTGAATGCAAAATGGAAATGTTTTGCATATCCTCAGAATGAAGTGAGTTATCACTCCAAGTTATTCACTTATTAATTTTCATTTAATACTCGTGATATATTAAACATTTTAGGTCTTTCACCATTTTGCTTTATGACACTGCAGAACCCTGATAAGTATGCTCCGTGCAAAATGTAATTCCCTGGTTTACCTGCCTGCTTGAATTGAGCTGCAGAATCTTAATTTACTGTCGTGGTTTCTGTGATCTTTTGTTCATGTCACGTTGTTACGATGAACACATTGCACATACAGCATAGCCTTCCTTCGTCTTTAGGCAGAGTACAGACCCCTTCATCTTTTCATAATGAATAATTAAGTAGGATTTTAACATTTGTGTTTACTTTTGGGTTTATTAGCTCTAACTGTGAAAACTAAATTAGTAATCTTGTATGCTCCATCTGACTAGCTCTTGAAACAGTGGACCAGAGTTTTCAATATATCCGTTCTGTGGGTTTAAGTGGTCTCAAAATAGCACTGTTTTAGAAATGGACTGTACTTTGCCATTGACTAAGTAGCATTTTTAGCATTACCAGCTTGAGGTTTGCATAAGGACCACAAGTGTGATGAAAAACTAGGGAAACTGTCATTGGTAAGGTCCTATTGTGGAATGTAATTGTTCTATTGTACCAGTCTTGCCTGAATTTGGTGGGGTTTTTTTTGTTTGTTTGTTTCTGCAGACTCCAGAGGAAGGAGCCTCTACAACCATCTTTGCAGCAGTATCGCCTGAGATGGAAGGAGCTGGTGGCTGCTACCTTTACAATGAGGAAAGGACAAAATCAGCTGATGTAGCATATGATGAGGAGCTGCAGAGAAGGCTCTGGACAGAAAGCTGCAAGATGGTTGGGATTTCTGATAAATCCAGCAGAGTTCCCTAGAAAAAAAGCCACTTCAAGCTGGGTAAATGAAATGCATTGACAAGCATCTTAGGTGAATTCTTGCAGCATCAGTCATCATCCTGGAAATCACTGTTCAGTCCCAAAGGCTAACATGAACAGCTCTGTTCTTCACTTGAACCCCTAGTCTGCTAGGGTATGGGGGGAATATTCCCACAGAAAGATGCAGTGGTTGGTTTTAAATCTAACCATCAGTTTTGTAAACCATGATGTTTCAGTCTGTGATTAAAATACAATCTTTAACCTTGTGCAGAGTTGAGTTTTCTTTTCTTGTTCAACAAAAACAAAGACTTTCCCCGGTGAGCATGTTGTCTGTGGCATGTTTAACTTAAACCACCTTTGTACATATAACTTAGTCTTTTTAAATAAGTTTTAAAAGTTGCAGCTTCTTTTCCTTAAGCTTCATTAACCTTTAAGACACTTTATAATGAATGTCAGCTTGTTCTAATGCAGGCATTTGGCATCAATGGTCATTATGTTTCTATCATAATGTTAATTTTATATGTTGACTTTTATCCGGAGGTATTGACTGAAGGTCAGAAAAAAACCCAAACAACTAACATCTTAAGACAGGATATTTAATCACTTGGTTTCCGTTCAAGTTCAGCTGTCCTTTAAAGGTGGGCCATAAGGATGAGGAAGGGATCAATGTAGTAATGGTGACACTGCAGAGGATGCAGTCAGCCTGTCCTCTTGGCAATGGGCTAAGAGTACTTGTCCCCTTTTCTCCCGAACCCATGTAAACTTGCATCCACAACTTCTTGCATTTTCTTTGGCAAGGAGATTCACTCATCTACTGCCTGATGCAAGAAGAATCACCTCCTTTCATTGGTTTTGAACCTAGTTCATATGAGTTTCAAAATTAGAGTTCATGGTTTAGAAGAGACAGAAAGCAATTAATGGCATTCCACTTTTTTTTTCCACATTGCCAAGGGTTTTGGAGATTTCCAGCATGTCCCCTTAAACTCTTTGCCATGTTGAAGAGTAGCCCCTACCTACACGTCTGATTTACACAGCAGCAAGAGGATATTTTCTCTCATTATGTATTTCTTTCCTAAAAAATTCCTAACAGCTCTTTTATTTTTAATTTTGACTGTCTCTGAGTATGGAGCTGATAATTCTTATGAAGCTATTTTTCATAAATCTTAAGATTTCTCTTCTAATGGGATAGTTGTCAGATGCCATCAGTTTTGAACATGTTTCAATGTGTACATTTCAGGGTTCTCTATTTATGTCTGCCAATGTGAAGCTTCAAGAATCATGTCCACGTTCATGGAGTAAAGAACAAAACAGACATGTGGCAATATAAAGATAGTATGCACTTCTACAAGCTCAAATAACTAAAAGAAAAAAATGATTCAAGATAGACACAACATTTGAACAGGGAAGGTGATAGACCATGACAATAATTTACAGAGAAACTTTCCCTGGAATTTTCAGTCAGGATTAGAAGACTCCCCAAAATATCTAGAAGGCTCTGGGGAGACCTTTTTGTGTCCTACCAGTATTTAAAGGGATCCTACAGGAAAGAAGGGGAGGGACTCTATCAGAGAGTGCAGGGATGGGATGAGGGGTAACAGTTCTAAACTGAAAGAGGATTGATTGAGGTTAGATACTGGGAAGAAATTATCTACTGTGAGGATAGTGAAACACTGGAATGGGCTTCTCGGAGAAGTTGCAGATGCCCCTTCACTGGAAGTGTTAAACACCAGGTTTGAGGGTGCTTTGAGCAACATGGTCTAGTGGGAGGTGTCCCTGCTCATCACAGGAGGATTGGAACTAGATGGTCTTTAAGGTCCCTTCCAACCCATTCTACGATTCTATGATCCTTCCTTAGTGACAGAAGCTTCCCAAGCATAGGCTCTGTGACTAAGGAGACTGAACCCTTGCTTTTAATGGAGTAAGCTCTACCCTACTCCCATCGCATTCATTTTAGGTATCATCTGAAAAAAAAGCAGCATAAACCTGTAAATGTCCTTGCATTTCCCTTTTTAAGATATAGAAAAAGAGACTAATAGGCAGACATAAATTTTCTATTCACTTTGAGTCACTAGAAATGACACTTCATGACATAACTGAATGCAAACATGGTGTTGTGCTCTCATTTGCAGCAGACTAGAAACAATATGAACGTGTTCCTATGCACTGAACCCTGGACTAATATCCCTTTGGGGCATTTTGTCTCAAACCTGGTACTTTGCTGACCATACCTCCAGCCTTTGGTTCAGGGAGAGATCACATCTTAACTGAGAGGAAGCGTATTAATATGTCCAGAGACTATCAAGGAGATACAAAGACCAAAAAAAAAAAAAGTATGAACAGAGCAGGTCAGAACAAAAATAATAAAAAATCTGAAGGAAAGCATATTTATTTCCCCTCTGATTTAAGTCATGCATGATTCATGCTTCGCTTCTTAGAGATAGTATATACAAGAGTTAGCAACAGGATGTTTATCTCTCAGTCACTATAGCACTTTCTTTGTATGACTGGTTGAATTTTTTTTTTTTTTTTGGTAAGTGAATGTTGTGCTTGTGAAATGTGCCAGACTGATACTCTGAGAACTAAATTCCTCTGTTTATTCATGGATCATGCACAGGATGCAGTTAAGTCTGCTAGACAGCCAACATTTTGATGTTGCCATAGCATTCCCACGGAATATCATTGCTGATAGAAGTATGTCCAGGATTACTCAAACTAGATGGGACCAAATTGCCTTTAGTTTTAACTCTCTTGATGCTCCACAATATTCACAAAAACAGTTTCAAGTGGCATAGGATTGTTAAAATAGCAAACAGTAAAAAGACATAGTCACACTTTCAGTGTAATCTGAACCACTGTGTTAAATGGTGTCAGTCCAATAAAATCTGTTTTAAACAACACTGAAAACATGGTTTGTGAGAACCAAGAACACAGATTGTGCCTGCATGAGGGACAAAAAGTGTCCTAAAGCCAGGGATTTCTAGAACACTGCAATACTATGAAGATTTAGTAGAGCAAGCTGCAAAAGATTTATCTCAAGAACTAAAAGCAGAAAACTGTGTCAGCCCTACAATGTCACATAAGGACATGAGCTTTTCTTGAGAAAAATCCAGTGTCATCACAAAATGTTGTAAAATGCTGTTACTGGGAGCACTCACTTGTGATACTGTTGTAACAATCCAAAATAATCCTTAGGATGTTTATTTAGGAAAAAAATAGATGAAGCATGTAGAAAGAGGACAGTGATTTTATTTCTGTACATAGAAATGGTAAGCAACTATTTACTTTTCATGTTTCAAGGACATAGACTTTCTGGAGATGTGAGAAACCCTGTGTATGTTTCACTTCACTGAAGACATGGCTGAAAGATGCTTAAGTCCTTGCTGTTGGTGCACACATATAGAAAAGAACACTGGAGAACTTTTTAAACTTGCAAAGAAAGGTAAAACAAGCTCCAGTAATTGTAAATTGAAGTTATACAAATTATCCTTCCAACATGAAAACAGATCCTCTCTCTGTGAGAATCATTATTGAAACATGTCAATTTGATATCTGAAGATAACCAAAAGATGCCTCTGAAAAGACACCTGGCAAGGAGGCCAGGTAGGCTGCTAAACTAAGTAGGTCAGTCACAAAGAAGTCATACTTAGATCCTTCCTCACGTCCAAAGTGACAACACTTTTTTTAATTAGTATGAGAGCGACCTATCGTTAACTACTAAAATGGATATTTCCATGCCAGTACTCCATCCAGGCAAATGTTTAATTCAAAAATCTAGGTGCTTTTACCTCACCTTAAGAAGGTACACAATATCTATGGTCCAGTTCAAGTCTGAGATAAACAGAAGCATCTGATAGGGCCATGATGGTCTCATCCTATTTATTGCCCTTGGTGAGGGAGTGAAACCATTTCAAACCA
>JANIJG010023960.1:83101-109655 GCA_024611175.1 Megaceryle torquata | reverse complement strand
ATATTAAAAAAAAAAAAAAAAAAAAAAGCCAGGGGGGGGGAATCTTAAAAAAAGCCAAAAAAAATTAATGCTGTGTTTAAACATAGTTTGAATAAATATTATATATAACACTGCAATGAATGCGGTTATCTAGGAATTTGTTAAGACAATGTTGTTTAAACAATGAACTTGCACAAGAAATAAATAACATGTTAACAAAGAGCCCTACATTTCTTATGAAAAATATTAACTTTTTCATTAATTAACTAGTTTATTTGTAAACTGTGATGAAATTAATGATGTACAGAAGGAGTAAGTGCTGTAATTCTTGTGTGAATACACCGTTATTTGCACATAATAAAGTAGATACATCCTTGCTTCAGTATAAAATTGATTTTAAATCCTAATTGTGGAACCTCTAGCCATACTTTCACAATGATATTTTATAAATATTTATACTTTATAGTTCAATATTTGCGCATCTACCAAATACTTTATTACACAGTGAGAAGTGATACACCATAGAAGCAAAGGACTTCATTATTTAACATCAGACTTTTTACTGCCTCTTCCAAATGCACAGTAGTGTTAGCCCTAAATGTAACACCACACAGCAGATATTTAAATCTTCATCCTAAATATCTACATGCAAGCTTTTGCTTTTGTAGATTTCTGGTGTTAGACTGTCCTTGCTCATTATGTGACAGGGTTTATGCTCCAGCTGCCTCCACAGAAAGACAAAACCATATTCCAGGGAAGTTAACAAAAAATCTGTCACAGATAAAATAAAACGTGATTTTAAGAGAGCAAAGGCTGAGGACACTGACCAGTCTGCAATAGTTGAAGAAGTCAGTGCAAAATGTAAAGTCTATTGTACAGCATCAGGCCAGGCAAGAGAGATTAAGTCAGTATTATAAACAATTTTTAAAGGTAATTTTATTCCTTTTTATAGCAAAATTACTATGTTTCAGAAATCCACTGTGGTAGCATTGACAATGCTGTGAGCATTGTCAGGAAGAAAACAGACTGATGGCCAGGAGTGCTCTTTCTAGATACATATATTATTTGCTTCCGTAATGTACCATCAACCCATGGCAGAATCTCCCCCTTTGGAAACTGACTCGAGCCAAGAATTCCTTTCACACAGGTAATCAAGATAACGAGGCCAGGGTCTTTTCAGTGGTGCCCAGTGATAGGACAAGGGACTATGAGCACAAACTAGAACACAGGAAGTTCCACCTAAACATAAGGAAAAGCATCTTTACTGTGAGTGTGGGAGAGCACTGGAACAGGCTGCCCAGAGAGGTGCTGGAATCTCCCTGTCTGTAGACCTTCAAGACCTTCCTGGACGTGTTCCTGTGCAACCTGATCTAGGCAAACCTTGTTTAGCAGGGGGGTTGGACTAGATGATGGCCAGAGGTCCTTTCCAAGCCCTACCATCCTGTGATTCCACAGTCATGAAGAATCAAACAGCAGCAGCGACCATCATTTATTTTAGTAAACACTGTCTAGATTGAAACCAATCAGCTTAAAGTGAAAGACTTCATAATCCCAGAAAATAAAAATAAATATTATTTTATTTTTTAAAGGGCCAAAAAACAGGATATGACACTTTTTGAATTATATTAAACTTGGTCAGCTCTTCACAGATAGAATGCAAGACACGTTAAAATGATAAGCAGGCTTATGTCCCTTCCAGAGAGCACAGACTGACAAACACGGCCTTCCCCCTCTGCTTGAACTCACAAAATGAGCTCAAGTAACATCACTGTTAAATTTTGTAAACAAGCTGATCCATTTAATCTATTATTTATCTCCTCTTTTACGAAACTAGTAACAAGATTTGTTCCAGCTTGCCCACATTTATGGAACTGATTATTTAGTCCATATTGATTGTTATATTTTCAGGCTCTGTGATGTATCTAAGGCTCATTTAACAACACTGAAGGAAAAAGTACAAACTTTTTTTAAGAATTACAGCATAGCTGGGGCCAAATCCTGCATTCTTTTCTCAGGGAAAACTTCCATTGAAGACATGGTTGGTTCTTTACAAGAAAAGTAAGTCTGAGCTCAAGAAAGGCAATAGAAAATATTCTCACAGAACTTCTTTTAACTACATTGTACAGCTCTGCTGAAGTTAGCGAGACATCCAAGAATTACTGTAGAAAGACATGTAACTTAATAGCAGAAGAAGCTATAAAAACCTTGTATCATTTAAATTTGATAATGCCTCAGAACATTACCTCTGGAGCACCTTCATGCTTCTATTGCTATATTAAAGCCCTCTCTTTGTCTCAAAGAGATTAATCTTAAAAAATGTGCAATCTAAAAATTCCACTGATCTGGTATATTGAGAAGAGAGAGTAGCATTCATCTCACTTAAAATAAATAATCTAAAATCAAGATAGATAGTTTAAGCCAGTCAGGATCCATCTGTGGTCGGTGAGTGTAATACTTCTATGCGACAATTCCTCTGACCTATCTGAGTGTGAAATGAGTCATGATGCCATCTCTCTGACTGGCCAGAGAAGGAAAATAGACAAGTAGTCTAGGGTAAATGTCCAATGTCTGTAAATTGTTGAGCCCTTGTTCACTGAGCCAGTTCTACATGCAATCAAACTGTCTACAAATAAAGCTTTTCTTTCTTGGATTTTTTTTTTCTTTTAAGTTTCTTAGCTCAAAAGGTACCATAGACATCTTACAGTTTGATCTACTGCACAACAAAGATCAGATAATTCTGATTTGGACTGATTTGTTTAAAATTTTCCAGATATGTTCTTTCCAAACATAAATGGCCCTCATCTTAAAAACCTGATCTTTATTTCACATCTGAATCAGAGTAGCTTTTCAGCTCCCAGTTATTTGATCTAGTTACACTTTCATCTACTGGGCTAAAGAATCTGTGTTCTGATCGCAGTGGAGAACAGCCAGGTAGGGAAGATAACAAGTTATCTCTTGATACATATTTGAAAACCTAGCTTGATTAAGCTCTCTGAATCTTTCACTAGAAGTCATGGTTTATATCTTTAATCATTTTCTTGTTTCTTTGTGAATCTAATCCAATTTTTCAACTTCCCTCCTGCTTACAGGATTTCAATTGCTGATTTTGGATTTTGATATACACAGGTGATATAGCCTCACTAGCCAGCTTATTAGCCACCTGAAGGTCATAGGACCTTCTTCCCTGAAGCATCATAGAGAAGTTCAGATTCTGAATCTCTGGAAGCCTTTTTCAAAACCATGAAGTCTTACCCTATAAATATAGCCCACTTTGTTTGTTTTGAGAGGTATGATCTAATAGAACTTTGAATGCTTCTTTTCTTGTGATTTATGTCCACTGTTAAAGCACTAAATCTACACTAACGAGTACATGAGAGGATTTTGGAGCTGTTGAGTCAGGAGGTGCAACAGGGACTGAGAACCAGAGCAGTGACATCATGAAAACATGACACAGTTCAGCAATTAAAGCCATAGATAAAATAGTTTGCAGTGACCTGCCTTATCTGGAACATAACTAATTTCACCAAATCAATCATTTCCTTTGTTTTAGAAATCATTTCTGTTATTTATCACTCTGACAGAATCTCCCAGAAGATGGTTCTCTCTCATCCCAGCCAGGATTAGCTGTACAAATGCATATTGCTCTGCACCTGTGAGGTGAAGAGATCCCTGGTAATTTCCACAGTACTTCAGCACAGTGCTTAAGCTTCAGCAATTTGGCTCCAAACCTGGTCTCTAGCAGTGATTTAGAAAAGCAGATTAGGCTCTCAGATATCTTTTCTCTTTAATCTACTCATAAGTCTTCATTTTTAATCCTTCTTTCCCTCACATATGCAACTCCTCTATGAAACTCTCTCTGCTGGTGGGAGACTTCTCCCAAAGCTGATGGAAATGTGTTTTGTTCCATGCATCCTCATGATACAACAGTTGTGACTGCAATATCATAACTCCCTCTTTCCCTGCTGGGTCTTATTCCTGGACACTGAATTCAAGCTGCAAATTCACAGCTTTTCTGCTTATTAGGAGGAGAATCATTACCATCTGTTTTATGGGACTCTAAACCACATTTCATACCACATTTACTTAATACATAATTGTTGTTACTGCATTTATCATCAGTCTTCCTGTAGAGCAGAAAGAACTTTTATCACCAGCTCATTCTCCAGGAAATACTGAAGAATACAGATGTCATCCTGCATCTGAACAAAAAACCAAGATGTGGATATTTCCCAAAGAACACAGGTTCTGAAGTATTTCTTTTGGAAAATCAAAATAGTCTAATCAAAAGGTTTAACTTAGATATAATTAAAAAAGCAAGGCTAGCTTTACTATGAAAAATATAAAATATTCAGTTTTCCAGAACATGAAAAATATCAGCAGACTACGGGTTTTTTTGACACATTGTAAACAGAAAAAAAATATTCAATTTTGAGGTGAACTGGATCAATATGATGGCATTCCTCATACTATTTCACTTTAGAGACTGCAGCATATTGCATTGAAGTAGTGTTTTTTAAACAAACTCAGGGAATATGTCTTTACTGAAAGACGTCGTTCATTTTGTTCTGAAAATAAAATTCTCTGTCTTTAGTAATGGTGTTTTGAAGAGAGTTTTCTTTTGACAAAGATGACTTGATGACTAGAACTGTAAGAGAGGATTCATTGCACAGAAATCTTCTTTCACATTAGACTGCTGGGGTCCATGAAGACCCAGAGAAGAAGATACAGCACATATGCCTGATATTTTATCTCCTCTCCCTCCACTTGTTTCAGCTATGAAGGCTGTGTGAAAAGAAAACAGAAGGAAATGAGCAGCAATATACTTCCATTGGTAAAGTGCAAAAATGAAAGAGCTGTTACCTAAATCTTAGTCAGACCAAGCACTTCACATCCCCAATATGGTCATTGGGATTTTTTAGGTTGGATATTTGGGAAATTTTTTTCACCAAAAAGGTTGTTAAGCAGTGGAACAGGATGCTCAGGGAAGTGGTTGGTTGAGTCACCATCCCTGGAGGTAGTCGAAAGATGTGTAGATGTGTCACTTACAGACATGGTCCAGTAGTGGATTTGGCAGTTATATTCATGGTTAGACTTGGTGATCTTAAAGGTCTTTTCAAACCTATGATTCTATATCTCAGTTTTGAAGGGTAACTCTCAGTCCCAGGACTTGGGAAGTTTGGTCCCATCTGCTAGAGGGTATGACATACCCTCATTTTCTATGCTTGTTCAACCTTAATTTCACAATGGCTTGTAACACAAAGTGGCTGGTGTTTTCAGTACAACTGGAAAGGTCAAACTCTGGCTGTTGCTTCTTCTTTTTGAAATAACATCCTTATAGTTCATTGACAAATTCATGCAAAATCATTTTTATTTTATTTCAAAGGTTCTGAGATCAGGAGCACCACGATCATCTGAACAAGAACCTTCAAACTTGAATATCTGCAAAGTAGTCTTATGAACATTTTGATGCTGCAAATACCTTCCTATCCTGAATTCTTCTAAAGCAAAATAAAAGGTCTGGGTAATAGATGAGACTGAATTTGTAATTTTTTCCTTTCTCTGAAGTTCAAGTAAATCTACATGACCTAATTACCCAGAGAACAGATGTTTTGGGACACTGCAGTTAGACTATTCATCACGTCAGTTCAGCAAAACATGTTAGTATGAAAAGAGTGTGCTTCAGCATGTTCTAATAAGTAAATTGCTTTTAAGCATGTGCTCAAATTTCAGCATGTGCTTTACTGACTTGGGGCTGCAGTGGGCTGTGTTACAGATGTGGGATGGGTGGCAAAAGGGTTTTGAAATCACATCCTGGTAGGTATAATGCACAGTGCAAGTTGGAGGGATAATTTATATCTATAATACAGACCAGGCCAAATGGTCTCCATGTTTGAAAGTTTGTCATGAACACCAACATTAACCCAAAGATATGTTTAAACTTTAAGCTTATTAATTCAACACATTTTAATCAGAAACTCATTGTGTCTGTATAAACCCCAGAGGAAAATTATAGAGACAAAAATATTTTTTTACAATAGAAAACCATACCTAACCCTATATTGCTGAACAAAGAGTTGTATTTGACCAGTTCATTCAATTTATCAAAGCTCACTAAGCATGAGAGGCATAGGGCTTTGGTTTAGTATTACAGACATGATTATTATTTGCAAGTACTTGACTATGTATGGTGCTACAAGAAAACTCAAAGCTCTGCACTTCTTTACTGGAAAATAAACTGGAGTGGTCAGTGTAAAATTGTTTATTTTCATGAATGGAAAATAAAGAAATTCAGAAACACAAATTTCATATGTTCAAAAAGCAGTTGATTTGCTGAATACAGATGAACACTTGTACTTCTTCCTCTTTTCCTTTTGTCCTCTTTCATTTTTAATAAGACTTTTGTTAGTCAGATGTGGTAAAATGTTTTAGATCAAACCTCTTGAGGTAAAATCCAGAACTCTGGGGAAAAATAAGAAAGATGAATTTGTTTAGCTTCTAAAAACATAACCACTTTAGCAAGTGCCTCCAGCTGGCAGGATAGGAGAAACACGTCTCTCGATTGCAAATTGCTAATTTGAAAATGGCACAGCAGCAGCTTTCCACCCTGATTACCTACAGCTGGCCTGCCTCTCACCTCCCCTCTGCTAGACAAAGCAATAGCTTCCTCCTGACAGCTCTTCCATCTATCTGCTCCAAAATGCATATGGAGTTACAAAACACAGTTGACAATTACTTGTGTATTTGAGATGAGACTGTACTGTAGCTGTTGAGGACTGAGGAACAGGAGTGAAACAAGGTCCACATCATTCTCCAAAACAGCTGGTACAGCTGTGGAAAGAAACACACAGTCTTGCAGCTCATAAGCCCTTTCATGGTTCTACAAAAATACAAGTACTGATCTTAATTGCTCTCAGCTTAACTTCATTAAGTTCATCAGTTAAATAGCTGAAAAGGTTGGCTGGCAGCTATAGGCCTAAGGGAATCTTCTTGGCCAAGGAAAGCAAGAGTTTTCAATCCCAGAGGATGGAGATAGCTGTGCAGAGGAAACTGAGGGCTAAAATACATTTTCATGAGATTTAGGTGGCCTGGATGTTACTTGAGATGAAACAAAAATTTAAAAAAACTTCTCTGTAAATGTTCTAAAAACACAATGAGGCTGATGGGGCAAGATGTGGGTAATCTAGCATGCAAGTGCTCTTAACAACAATGAAAATAAACACATGCTTAAATTAAACATAGCCTGAAATGACAATCTGGACTGAGGGAGGCAGTGAGGCTGCCACCTCCCCATTGTAGGTGAGTGTGCTTTCAGGAGGCTGTGGATGCTCAGGCTTGCTGCTTTGCTTTTCTCTTGGATCCAAGTTTCTCTGCATCCTGGCAGAGCTTCAGCACTGGCTGTGAAAGAGGAGACTGCCTGCCCAGAGCAGCTAATCCCTCGCTGCTTGTGCTATGCTCCTGGAAAAAGAGAGACTAATTGTGGGAGGGAGGGTAGAGGTGGAGACCTGACTCACTCCCCTAGCACTGAAGAGGAAGAGAGCTTGGTATTTTATGAACAAAACAGTCCCAGTGCCTGTTACAGGAATCGCAGCCCTACAAGAGGGGATTATAATAACTCAGAGTACAGAATATAGTTTAGATTGTGAGAAGATTTAAGTATGGCTCTGCCTAGTTCCTGAGTAAGATCTCACATAGGAGCAAAGCATCAACTGTCCAGATAGAGAATGTCCCAGTCATGCACAGCAGCAGATTTCTGTGTGCCTGATGGAATGGTAAGACAGGGATACTCCAGTGAGTTAAAGTGCTCCTAAAATTAGGCAAGTCCTGAGCAGAAGTATTATGGTGGGATATTTTGATATTATGGTGTTCATCCCTGTCTTATTCTAGGGGTTTTGTTTGTTTGTTTGCTTGCATTGTTTTCAAACCTGAACCTTGCTAATTCATATTCATTAGGGAGAAGACCAAGGAATGCCTTGCTGGAGCAGCCAAATCTGACATACTTTGCCCACCCACAGGAAAGCAGGGCTGTGGCTGGTAGAGGGCTGAAGGGCACCTACCTGCCCTGGGAATCATAAATCCTCCTTCATCAGAGTATGGAAAGGAGACCAGGAGACACTAGGAATGAAAAGCAACAGAAACTTCCCTGGCATGAAATGAGCATGAAAGCCAAACTGTTGCAAGGGATGGCCATTGTGCTCCTTTGTGTGCCCTGTTTCCTCCCACAGGACACCAGACAGCTGGAATCAAAACCAGCACTGGTGTTAAGTGAGACCCTGATGTTAGGTGTCTAAATACAAGCATAGTGGGTACAGGAGTCTCTTTTTAAAACAGCCCAGTGTCTGTTTCTTCCTAGCAAAACTCTAGTTCTTAGCTATGAACACTGCGGGGAAAAGGGCTGTTTAAGTTAAAAGGACAGTGGTGGCAGCACAGAGAGGACTGATTCCGTGTTGAATGAATTAGGCTTGAAGAGCAGTAGAGATTTTCTTACCATCTGGGTTTAAGTCCCAGGAATAGTTTTAACAGGATTAGGGTGATTAAAGAAATTGAAGTATTTTTAAAACTGGAGTTTCATTAAATCAGGGACAAGTATATGCACGGCAGCAGACCTGGGCTTGATGATCTGAATGGCTTCTTGCAAACCTAAATTCCTAGCCACATTTAACATCACACATTTCTAGAGAGTGTAGTTTGATTTCTGGTGAATGCTGGTTACTTATGAAGGCTGTTGAAGGGTTTTGAGGAATGACAGCCCTAGGCAAGCCTGCCATTAGCAAAGACTTCTTGTACTGACTTGAATGGCAACAGAAAGGAGAAAATAATCAAGGCTCCTATAAGAAGTGTATAATCAAGGCTCCTATAAGAAGGGTAATTAGGGAAGCAATTAAGACACTCCAGCTTTAAACCACAGCAGAGGCTTGTGCTGTAGCTCAGTGTCCAAATATAATGAGGAAACAGAGGAATCCCCTAATGCTGCTTTGGAGATCCTTCTCTTTCCAAGATAACTTGATCTCTGGCATGCTAAAAGGCTGCTCTCAAACAGACCATCTAGTCTTTCTTTGTCTGTGGTGATTTTTCATTCCTCATACTTGTGTACATAGCTTGTAAACAGCTATGCGGAGGTGTCTGGATTTAACCTTCTTTGTAGTGTTCCCAGCAGCATGGACAGCACTTCCTAGTTAAAAAAAGGAGAGAGAAGCAGGGGAGTAGAGTCTGCTAAGTGGAGACCAGCTCTTGAGTTCATATCCTGGTTTTGAGTGCTTTAAATCCATGACCACACAACACAGATTTTGACACATTTGTCTTGTACCAGATCAAAGGTGATTTTTTCAGGGCCAGAAGTTCCTCAGCAGCTATAGGTGGTACTGTGTAAACCTGATACTCTCTCTTCCAAGAACTGGGGAAGCCTCCTGTGGTTAAACTACTTCAGCTTTCCTACTGACTTCAGTCAAACAGTTCTGAGGAGTTTTTTTGGCTGATTTTATATAAAAATACCTCTTCCCCACCCACACTTCCTGATATGTAGTAGTTTATTTTCTTGATAATTTGTTCTCAGAAATGACTGATAGGTGCACATAGTAATGAGCAAGTTTTGCTGCCAGTGGGGATTCTGGGAGGCTCAGCTGACAAGGAACTCCTGGTGTCCCTGCTCACCTTCAGCAGTTTTGTGTGCAAGGAAGAGGGTAGTGAGTGAGGAGCTGCTGTTTGTTAGCACAGGTCAAACGAGTTCAGATGAGATTATATTATTTGGACATAGCCTTTGCCTTTCTAACTTTTCCAGTGTGTGGATGCAGGACAGGAAAACATGTCTGAGGAGTGAATGTGGGAATGTGGGTCATTCCTAAAAAATAGATGGCATTTGACAGAGGGAAAAATGACGGAGCAGTTTTTTTAACATAAAGGCTTCACTTTTGTATCTTACTTCTACATGCAATCCAGGTAGCAATATTTGGGGAAAAATAGACTAAGAACAGTCAAAACCTCAGCTATTGTTCTTGAACTTTGTGTTAGAGACGTAATCTGTCCTGCATAATCTTTAGTCTAGGTGAGACACTCTAGAGTTAAAGGTCTAAGGACACCAGGATGGTCTTTTGGGCTGTATATCTGGAACAGAAAAATCTCAAGGCAGAGATGAATAAGGTACACTGGAGATGAGGCTCAATAGTTCTTTCATACAAACTTTTAGACAGCTCCTGGCTCAAACTGTCCTTTTTGGTTCCCTTTGTAAGGTACCAAATTTTCCCCATGACAGGGGCTTACTCAGACTCCTGGATTTAACTCTGGGGGACCAAGGGCCTCAACATTACCATTAGACACCAGTGTCTTTGATCATAGTTGTGCCTGGGAGACTGACTTCACATTCTCTATCCCAAACCAGAGATTTACATCAGAGATTTCTGTTAATTCTCTCCTTGTGGAAGGTGTTTCAGTGCCAATTGCACCAGTTCTGCTCTTTTTTTCTCTGTGTGACCTTTCCATGCTATTGCAATACAATCCATAGTGTGTCTGACCATAAGCAAATTAACACCTGACTATTGTGCTGCAGCATGGAAAAACCATAAGAAAAAGGAAAATAAATTAATAATACATAGTCTCATACATTTTCTGATCAGAATCAAATCCTTCCTCTTCTGCAACAAGGACAAAATCCATTTTCTTCAGAAAGAAACTTCGATGATTAAAAAGTTGTTGGCAATAGAGCCACAGAGGCTAATTACGAATTCTCTGTTTCTCTTCTCACTGCTCTCTCGGTTAGTTGCCTGGCATCATGGAAAGACTGTAACATCCTAGATTGGAAAGCAAGAAGGAAAAAATTTAAGTCTAGAGTCTGACTTGTCTTAATTTATAAATGACAAGTCCTGCTGTGGAAGTGGATGGAGCTATACCAGTGCTTAATCTGTTAGCACAATATTATTTTCTGTTTATATCGTATGTACAAGCCAGGGAACATACATCCTAAATAACACAAAACATGTAAGAGTTCATTGATAATGAATGACTATGACTGCCACACAGGGGCTTCTGGATATTTGCAATCTTATCTCTTTGAGAAGGAAGAAAAGGATGAAAATTGTTTTTATGTATGACAAGTGTTTGTATATGTGTTTAAATGACCTAAAACTACACAGTTATCTTCCCTATAGACATACTGATTTTGCAGAAAGATATCTATGGCATGCTTCAGGCTATGTGTTAACCATTCTGTTCCTAAAAGACAATGGATCCTTCTTCCCCCACAGTAGGTTTGATGCTCAAAGAAGGGGTTTTGTTCTATTACAGCCATGTGTGACAGCAGGACTTTTTATTCTGAAGTTCTCAAAAAAAGCATATTACTATATTGCTTCTCATTTATGAATTCATAGCACAGACATAAAGGATGAAACTGGATAAAATACATGCCCGCTATGGGAGAATTCTGGCATAGCAACAATAGGCTTGTGAAAGAGCTGAGCTGCCTTAAAGGTCCAATCTCATGAGAGCAGCAACCTTCAGCCTTTAAGAAACAGTGGTCTATCCAGGGTTTCTTTTCTAAAGCAGCTTTCTCTTTCATGCATGTTCACAAATATACTGGTTTTGCCTCAGTAATAAAATGTATGGGGACCACAGGGTGTTCTTTCATTGCTGGAAGAAAGGCTGAACACCTATCTCTGTGTGGATGCCAAACAACAAGGACAGCCATGTCTGTATTCCAGTCATGTTTCCTTATTGTCTTTGCTGTTCTGCCCATCTTCAGAGCAGGGGAAACTGCTTAGGGGGATGTAATTCTGTTTAAAAGTCTGTCACTGTGAATTATCGAGGGGGAAAAGCAAATCACAGGGTAGCGTAGCAGTACTTTGGTGCCAAAAAAATCCTAGACCTTTGCAGTGTAGGGAAATAATTTGCAATGAATATCCATGTTCCCGTATATCGTTTTCTTGAGGCTAGAAACATGCTTATGTCTTCTATATAGAGAAACACAGACTTAACATTATAAGCACATTTTTAAAAAGAAGGCGGCACTTCCAATTTCTACCACTGCCAAATTTTAGTCCTTAGACTTCATGTGTAGGCAACTGCCTCGTGTTTGACATGATCAGGTTTCTTCCAGTGAGACAGTAGTTGAATTTGCAGTTTGTTCTGCATCAAAGTTGTTTTGTTTTGTTTTTGTTTGGTTGGGGTTTTTTGTTAGTTTTGTTTGTTTGTGGGTTTTGTTTGTTTGTGGGTTTTTTTGGTTGGTTGGTTGGGTTTTGTTTTGGTTTGTGTTTTTGTTGTTTTTTGGTTTTGGGGTTTTTTTTTTATCCTGGTTCAAAAATTACATGGCTATGTTGTCTTCAAGAAACAGGATGTTTATAATATAAAAGCAGGTGAGCCTGGGGTGATTTGGGAGACTGTAGGTCACGTTTTAAATAACTTGCATGTAAAAAATTATTCAGCAAAACGTAGTAGCCTGAAGTGAGTCAGTGGTTCAGATACTCTCTAGTGCAGTTAAGCAGCCTAGAAGAATTTGTTAGTGGTTTTTATAAAATTGTCATTGATCTTTGAAAAGAAACCATTCATGCTTGTATTTTCAAAGGTTATATTCGGGAAGGTTGTTCCTAAGGAAAAGATCAGTAGAAAGCCAATGAATCAACAAAATTGCATGATACCCCTCAAAGCAGGGCAGGAGCGGGATGGAAGTCAAGAATACAAACTAAGGAATATACCTTATGCTGGCTTTCTGCACAGCAGCAGATTTCATTTCTGCAGAAGACTTAGAAGGGGAAAAAGACCTAAACAACTACTCCCCCTCCCTCGTAACTGAATAGTGATTAGAACTAAGTCAGTTCAAGCCAGCAGGGATATTGCCCAGGAAATGACAATGCAAACAATCTACTCAGACAGACAGACTTCACTAACATCCACAGATTCTTCATGGCCATTATATTCCCTAAAACTTTTGAAAAAGAAACTTCAAACTCATTAAAGCGAAAAACTTTTTTTTTTTTTCTTTTTAGAGAAGTTTAGTAATGGTGGCAGAACCATCACCCATTTGCAAGTGTCACAATATGACTTAAAAGCAGAATCTCCCATTTCAAATAAACTGGTGTTATGTCCTGCAAATGAATGTTTAGAAACAGTATGGATGCAATAATTTACCTCTTGTTTTTAAATATAAACATTTAATTTGAAGGAAGTTCCTGGTCTCCATGTAATAAAAGTGACTGCTCCCTCATAATATTCAACAGAACCTAAATTGGATTGATGTTAAATGATTCAATTTGTCATTGAAAGGGTTGCCCTTGAATTGCCTGCTGGAAGTCTCTCTCAAAACTTGTTTTGCCCTTCTTATGTCCTTTCTATCCAATCTGAAAAAAAAAAAAAAAAAAAGCCCCTTATTTTACTGTCAAATTTACAAATTAAACAACTTTGCCACAATGCATGCAGTGTCTGACTGAATAGAGCTCTGATTAGCTGGCTGTGTCAGGGCTCACCACTGCAGCACAAAGAAGACAGCTTAAAAAAGCTGCTGCTTACATCTTTTGAATAGAAGAAAAAAAAAAATTCTGTGAAAACAGTCTTGACAAAAATTGTAAAAAATTCCAAGAAGTGAACATTTTTCACCTCCTTAATTTTTTTTAACCATAGCATTTTTTCCATCCAAAAATTGATTTTTTTTTTAAACCTTGCATAGAATTAAAAAAAAACAATAGGCACAAGAAAGACTGAAAGAGATAATTATTTTAATTGAAAAATAATTTCAGGCCTCTGGAAACATAATTTTTCTGCATTTTGGAAACAGTCTGCAGAAATTGGTGAAAAACATGACTAGTCTAATCATAGAAAAGTGCTTGTACCATTTTCCTTATTTGTCCCCCAAAAAATCATTAAACCAAATTAATTTAGCATTGTGCCATTCTATCTTGCTCAAATCTATATCAAGAGAATAAGCAAGAGAATGAATTTGCTTCCAGAATTTATAAAGACATCGTTTCAGTATTTCATGTGATGCAGAAGTCTCTGGCTTACCACCATGGAAATACAGTGTTCTGGCTTGGTCAAAACTGAAGAGAGCCCAGTAACTTCTAGGATCTAGTATGTGGGACAGAGATGTGTTTATGCTCAGCAGTTGCATCACACAGCCAGAAGGGTGACATGCCTCCTGCTCGTTCGCACAAGGCAGAACAATATTTGGAGTTTTGCTGCCGGACATCCCTTCTTGGGCTGGTCTAGTGCTCTCAGCAAGGCAGGGAGGGCACAGCACCGTGGCCTTTTCTGATGAAGAAGGTGTCACTATGTACTCCCTGCAAACCATGAAAGCAAGCTGAAATGTCTAACAGAAACATCAGGGGGAAAGTAGGCAGCAAAGGATGCAGTGAATACTGAGGAAAGGAGAAGACTCAGGCCTCCAGGGCAGCTGGGAACCTGGGGAACAGCATGTCCTGGTCAAACACTGTTATTGCCAGACTTCTGTGTAAGAGGCAACCATTATTATTGTTCATGTACAGCCTTTAACATAGTCAGAGTGGTGCCAATAATTCCTCTTTCTGCTCTCCTGACCCTTCTCTCAAACCCCCAGTATTTAAAGAGACTGATTAGCAGGAGCTGTTGCAAATTTGCAGTTTCACACAGACACCTTCTCGGGTTGGCAAGGACATCCAGAAGAAAGGCCTGTGCCCTCCCTTCACCCCTAGTGATCAGTTACAAATCCCTGTCTTATGCCTCTTCATCAGAGGAAGGCAGGGGCTTCAAGGTTTCCTTCTTGACCCAACACGAGTGGCATTTGTTGCTTTTTTTCCCACACTGGGCACTGAAAGGATAAAACACCTTTTCTATTTGCTCCATGCTTTTGGCCACATTATATTGATACCCAGTTACCTGTACAATCTTCAATTGCCTGCATAACCAGCCACCTGTACTCTCTTTTGCAGCTATAAAGCATCCTGGTAGCTCTATAATTTTTACAAGGCTAAATATGTCCACTGAGACAGTCTGCTAAACTACAGACATTTTATATTTAATTATCATGTTTAAATATCTTTCAGCCACCCATGCGCATAGATTTTTCATTACATTTTCAATTGGCTAATAACCCTTCTGAGTCTGTGCCCTACTTGTGTACATTTTGCCAACTATAATGCCAACTGGCACAATTTGGTCATTTGCAAAGGCAGATGTCTGCTCTTGTAGGCAACATGTCCAGGAAAGACTTTTTTTTTTTGTGTGGGATGTGTGCATAACCATCCTTTTTCACTTATACAGTATTTTTCTGAAATGAAGCTTGGCTTCCAGGCTCTCATGAGTTCCCTTTCATAAGAGAGCAAAGGGATTCCTCATGAAAGACACTAGGCCTGTACAACTATAGAAGAAAGGTGCTGGGATTTCAATTTTTCTTTTTCATTTGGTCTGCCAGCAGGTATAGTTTTGTCCATTCTCGTAGCACTAAAGAAGCTTGTACTCAATGATATGTATGTGATTTGGCTATTATTGTGTTGTTTAATTGGCATTTGATTGATAGTCCTAACACATATGTATTCTTTCTGTATGAAAGAATCTTTAACAACTACTCCAATAGATCCTTTCTATAAAGCACTGTAGCATGTTTGGGCTCAGCATCCCCAGGCTGTTTCCCCACCATGCTGGCAGCATTCAATGGCTCTGGGGGTCTTGGGAAGCATAATGAATACAAGCCCCTTCCTCACAACAGTGGGAATGGAGACCATTGTCTGGGAAGGCACACATCTGTAAGTACAGCCCGTAGGTCTTTCTCCAGCCACACATGATGGCAGGGATGGTACTTACCTGTCCTGTGAAGCCAGCTACTGGGATATGGTCCTGTTCCTAACCCCTTCTCATCCCCACCATCCTTTGTTTCTTTTCCAACAGCTTTTCATTGCCCTAGTTTCATGGCTTCTTCCTTCTTACTGAGAGTCCTTTGCCCTCAAACAAGGCTAACATGGGTAGCATCTACACACAGCTTTAGTCAGGCCATACTAAGATTTCATATTAGTTATATTTAATATAACATACACACAGATGTATGTTTATTTGTCATATTACCTTGACATATGCAAAATAAACCAAAGGGCCTGCAGGAACTTTTTCTCTAGCCATTATTCTTCCATTTTCCTTATCCTTCTCCCATCCATCATATGGAAATATGAATTATAAACTCTTTGGGACAAAGAGTGCTTCTTCATTTTACTTGCCTGTTGGCAACAGCAATCTTCTGCATGAGGAATGAATAAATAATAATTGTCTGGGATTTTTTAAGAGTGAGCAATGTAAGGTTGTTGTTTTTTTTTTTTTTATTTCAGAATACAAAAGAAACTGCTCCTTTGCTTCCAATAATACCTCCGGAGAGCTCCTTCAGGATTAATTTCAATTCATGGGAAACTCTAATAGAGGGTGTTTACCACTTCAAGAAAAAAAAAGGTTATTGTCATAAAGAGATCTCTCCTCTGCAATTAGAAAACGTATTTTAAAGAGTAAACATATATTTTAAAAAATCATGTTGTGAGTGGAACTGAAGATAAGTTAATCACTTTGTATTCTCTGTCTTTCCTGCCTTGTTCTAAGAATTTCATCTCCCTCTAGATTAATAGCAAGACAAGAATTAGACATAAGATAATTTACCACATCATTTATTTACACATTTTAATGAAGGAAAGATCATAGAAGCATAACAGAGCTGAAGTTTGTTGTCAGTTGGGTTGGGAAATGTATATAAATTCCAGGAACAACTTAGTCAGTACTGACACTATTTTAATTTTAAATGGAAATTATGCAGCTAACAAGTCGTATCCTGTCTTCTCACTGCTGTTGATCTGCAAAGCAAGAATCCTAGAGGGCATAATGGGAGATCTCACAAAAGCAGCTTCTGAGAAATAAAAATCTGATATGAGATTCTTCTGCTTTAGTTTTAACTGCACTGCTGTTCTAGCACTAAAAAAAAAAAAAAAAAAAAGGCAAAAAATAGCCATTTTAATATGCCTTGAAGATCTCTTTTTTTATTATTATTATTATTATTATTTTGCAACCAAATACAGTGGACCATAATCTTGACTGATATCAAGTTGTCACTAGTTCATTGGAAACATCATTATTCAAGTACTTGACAGCATTACGCACTTGACAGCAACAGGATCAGTTTGGAGTAAAGTGATGATGACCCATAGCTGCCTTTCCAATGTTTATGTATAAGGATGGAGTCTTATTTAAATGCTTAGAGATATTTATTCTACAGAACCAAACAGAGAGAAAGATACAGGAGCCAGGTATATGTGAGCCAATGATATGAGAATTGCAGATCTTGGAAACATTTTACACAGTCCAGCCATGGAGGGGTAGAACAAGGAAACATGAATATCCTGCCACCTCCTTCTCTGTTTCACAATTAACAGTCACAAAATAAATTAAAAAAAAAAAAATCTGTTGAAGGGTTTTGAGTAGAGAGTGAGTGCTCAAACCTGTAGGCTGGCAGTGACCATTCCTGTGGGGCTGGAGGAGCCTTGAATCCTACTCCTGCCAGGATGAAGCAGCCCAGAAAAGCACACAGCCTTCTGATACAGATGTTGTCCTGGGAGGAGGTCAGTGTGGGCTGGAAACTGCTCAGGATGGGGTGTGAATTGCTTCAAGGCATTTTGTAAGACTGCAGTGTTACGACACAGGACAGGTGGGGCGTGAGTCATCCATCCACTTTCCTTTGCATCAAATGCATACCTGTAGCTGCACTAGATGCAGACCCACTGTGGAGATATGTTTTGGGAACACTTATGAGACCAATCTTTCCAGGCTTACAGCATGGAGGCATGCCTGCTTTCTGTGTCATGATTAAGCTTGGGCATGAACATGGCGTTGAGATGTTCAGTCCCATCAAAACTGAACATTTCTGGACATGTAACAAGGCATAACTCTGAAACACACAAGGTGCCTTCAGGGTTGCCTGGTGCTTTTCAAGATCACAAATTTGGATGGCACTTCACATCTAGTCTCCACATTCCTGTGTTCAGGGGAGTGCAGTGGAGCCAGCCAGGATGTCTGTACATAAGTGTAGACATGCCCTTGTGTGCCTCGGGAATGAAAAACCTACAGATAAGCAGCATCTGAAAAAGATTCAGAGAGTTTAAAGTTGGGTGGTTTGGTGCCTATAGTCTCCTGTGCATAGTGTTTAAAACCCCATGTTTACTGAGGGACACTTTTTTTTCAAAGTCCCTGATGCAAAGGAGCTTTTGTCATCTCCTTTTGATTCCCCCGGGGACCTTCTTCTACGAAAAGTTACTGCTTATAGGAAGATAATATATAAATGAAAGCTACATACTATTCTAGACATGTAAATCCAATAACTGATAATTCTATCTATCCTCTGTTTCCCTCCTAAGTAGGCAAAGATTAATTCGTCTTTTTGGCTATTACCTTAGTTAGAATTTCTATTTCTTATTGGTAACCAAATAAAAATTTCAGCTTTCTTGTATTATTCATGTGGAAAAGGGAGATATGAAAATATGAAAAATGTGTTATGGTTTATTTATTTCAGCCTATATTATCAACTTATAGGAAATCAACAGAAATCCTGAGCTTGTTTTTTTCATTTCCTCAGTGGAAAAGTTCAAGTTTAAAGGAGCAAATGGAGGTCTTCCATGATACTTGTGATTTATCAAATCATCTTTCCTTAAGTCATTTGTCTGAATATTCACAGCCTTGTCAAGAAATCCTTTCCATGACCTGGGTTTACTTTCCCACATTCATCACCTTTATTTCATGCCATCATTTCTTGTTAAACCTCATGAAATATCTCATAATTCCCTTGTCCCATTTATCACATCATAATTAGACTTAGGAACCCAAATCATACATGGTTCTAAATCTTTGTTATCCATTGTATCCAACTTTTTTTCCTGAAGTTGAGGTCATGCTACTCAACTCTACATGTTCAGAAATGTGTCACATGTTTTTTCTTCCTTGTTGCTCCCTACACATGACAGAAAACTCTACCTGCACAGTGACTTCATTGTTCACATGCAAGTTTTCCCTCAAAACCTGTCTCAATTGCACTGCCAAAAGTCTGACAGTCAGACAGCTGGCATGTTGTAACTGCTGCTTTTCATTACCTACCAGACCGCCTTATATGTGTCTTCTCCATCTGTTGCTTGTAACTACCTTTGGTCCTCTTGTTACTAATCATGGGACAGGCACTGCCTATTTACATATAAAATTCACAGCAGAGCTGTGGTTCCTATGACGGTGCCCAGCAGTATCTTATTCTGCTAGAATTATCTGAACTGACTTCCAAGCAATCTGCAACAGGATAACAGAAATGCATGCAGCCCTTAAAACAGACACTTTGCTTCTTATAAAACTGTATGTGAAGAGATGTACTCATGATTCCTTTTTATGAATATCTGATAAGTTGATTGATGCGGTGTCTAGAAATCCTCAGTTGAAGTAGGTAACTTTCAACCCTCTACCAATGCATTGCTCTTTCTCTAAGGTACTGGTATTAATAAATCAAAAATAATCTGGAAGAAAGAAAATATTTTATATCATTAAAATCTACATAGTCAAATGTTTTCATTATTTTAGATACTATAGTTTCTTTCTGGTCTTATTTTTTTCTGCTCCATAGGTAAAAATCACACATTTCATTAGTGGAGTACCACTTGATAAAGTTGTCCATTATCGGTGCTTAAGATGAAGAAAGTAGATTATTGTTAATACAGAAAGAAAAGCTGCAATTCTATGGCTACAAACATAGGTAATGCATAGGTTTTATGGGGTTTAGTAGATTATTAAGATGTGACAGTTTTAAAGTCTGAGAGATGAATGATGCAGATGGAATTACACCCTGAAAGCACAGATATAGCCAGGGGCTTTCTTAAGGGTAATTATTACAAATATACATGGATATGAAAAGCAACTAACATTAATGGTCAGAAATGAGGCCAAAGAATCAATAAGTATTTATTATTTCAGTTACTGTAAGTCTAATATTAGATAATACAGAACAAATCTAATGAGTGAGAAAACACGTTCATCTGCTTTCCATAGAAACTAAGCAAATTTGAGTAAAGAAATAATGGTAATAGGAAGCAAAATAAGCCCACCAGCAGAAATTCCTAAATAGCAAATAAAAGTTCCTGTCCATCTCAATTTTCCTGACCTTCAGCTATCATTCCCCTTAGCCTTCTCTAAAGCTGGTACCCCACAAAACTTCTTCCAGCTCTGTCCTCACAACAGCTCTTATCAGATAGATCTTGAGCCACTAGCTAAAATTCTGCCATTTTAGTCACTGGGCAGAGAACAGTTTGCACCTTTATGGTTCAGTTCAACTTTTCTGAAGAACCAACAAATGTGTCCTTTGACACATGCCCTGTGCTTCACTGCCTTTACATGAGCCCTCCCCTGCCTCCTTCCAAGCCTTGGCCACATCACTCAATCTTTGAGTAGGAAAGATTCACAGCAGCTTTGGCCAAATCATCAGTACCTGCAACTGGTGTTGAGGCAAAGGGTTAATTTGGGATGAGCAATACACTTCTTTAGTTGTCTCTACAAACCCTTCTGATAGATTTGGCAATTAGAGCTGAGTGATAAAGTTTTGATGAGAAGCAAAAGAAATTGTGACTTGTTCAAGCTTCTAATGGGAACATTATGGTTGCAATTAGAAGTTTGCAAAAGGATTCCTTAGGGTAGGATGGACTTCTGGTAACAGACTGACAAATGTTAGGGTACTTACTTGAGATAAGGAAACTGGAGTTCCAAGGCCCTGTGCTGCTTTATGTATGGGGCAGAACCTGAAACTTCTGCCTGTCAGGCAAGTACCTCATCTTATCTGATGGCTGCATACTCCCTAAAGCTTTCTGCTGTTGTATAACCTGAAGGAAAGCTTTCTCCACCTCCAAAATTTGAAAAAGTCTCAGAATGAATCTGTATCAGCTGATGGCACTGTATGTAGGACCAGAAACACTCTCTGTCCAAGACTTGCAGCACTGCAAAGGGTACTGTAATTTGTCAGTTATTTCTCTCAATGTCTTTTTAAGGCATGAACTGTTATTTTGATCTCTTTCTTCCTTTCTGTGGCAGTTTGTCAATGTTTTTAATACCATTAGAAGCTCTTTTGCCTTTTCTTTTTCCTAATTTCTCAGAAGAGACTGTGTGAATCACAGTTTCAGTATCTCTATCTAATACATTGTGCAGAATAGCTTTTATTTCAGCAGCTTAGAAATGTTCTTCACTGAATGGTCACTGCATAATCACTCCTATGGTTTCAAATACCTTCCTCATTACTTATGCCCAGTAATCCCCACCAAATCAAGAGGCACAGTATTATATGGAACAGTTGGCTCCTAAACAGCTTCTTCCCCACTGGAGGGCCAGTCACTGCATCCAAATTTAAACATTATGCTGCAAATATTCACAGCAGAGGGGAGGAAACAATGACTGACAGTGGGCAGAGGGCTAGGAACCACTGTCTGTCATTAAACAGGCAAAATATCCAATTCCAAAATCAACATTGCCTGATAACATGAATGAATAGAAAATAATGAGTGACATTCCTGTGGCCCCTTGCCTATTTCATTTGTGACTTTGATCCCTGATTTATGTGCAAAATTGATTATGCTGAGCTCAACCATCACCAAAGAGAAAAAGAGCACAAGAAGTAGCAGAATGACATCCTGAAGAAGCTGTGTGCAGCTGTGTGCAGCCTTTTTCTACACTGTAATATCAATATGGATATTTGAAAGGTGTTGCCTTTCTTCCAAAATGTCCACCACTGGCACAACCAGAACAGATTATTTTATCAGAAACAAAAATGGGAGCTAATTCTGCAAACATCTGGAAAACATCAAGAGCTTACAATGTGTGTTGATGCTAATGGATGTTCCAGTCTTTCATTTACAAACATCGATTCACTGCATACTCCTTTTGCCTGTTGAACAAGAACTTAGAACTTCTGAGGTCACAGAGAAACACAGTCCTACTTTATAACTGTATTTTACTTGGCCCAGTATTATTGTTTTCAAAGTCCTACTCCATCACATCCCTTTGAAGTGTAATGCCACATTGAAGTATATATTCTATATCTATGCCTTGAGCTATTGTGTCTAATAGGCTTTCTGGTGGCTTTTCAAAGACATTAAACATATGTAAGGTTTAAGAAAATTCACAGGCAAGAAAGCCAGTATGCACATCCATACCTTACTAAGCTCAGCATGAGAGTATGAGACAACTTCAAAGCTTCCAAATGCAAAATTCAAAAGGCTAAAGAAATCTTTTGCCTGCAAACAAACTTCTAGTAGAGCACTTTCCCTGAATCTTCTGAAGTAGGGAGATATCCACAAGAGAGCAAAATCTGCACAATAGCCTTTGATCACATTTTTCTGGAATTTGTCTTTTTTTCCTCTGAATTCACGTACATCAGTTCTTCTTTGCACTTGAAAGCTAAATCACATTCAAACAAATTATGACTTCAAAGCACAGTTACTGCTTCTGAGTCATTCCATAGGTGGATGTTGCTGTTCCAGAGTGACTGAATTGATCATGCTCATTTGGAAGCTGGACCAAACCCAGATAGAGTAAGGCACTCTGGAAGATATGAATGTTCTTATGGGAGCTACAGCTCCCATTTTTTGTATAGGAATAGACTTAAATGCATAACATCAAGCAGAGGCAAGCTGTATGCTTTTTGTTTCAGAAGCCAACAAAACAGTGTCAGCTTTTCCTTTCTCTTTTAGCTGAGATATGGAAAACCGGTGGAGGGGATGGAATTCTGCTGTCATAGTTCAGGTCCATAACTGAAGTCCCTTACCAGTCATACAATGAATAAGGCAAAGAAGACACTTTTGTGTTCTTCACAGACAGCTCCAGTCTGAGTCAAAAAGTGCTCCTTGACTGCACAGAGAACTTGGTCATCTTCAGAGGGTGATCTAGTCTACTGGACTCCAGTCACATCCACAGAGTTTACAAGAACCAGAAAGCAATACAGATTGTGTCCATATACCCAGTATTTGTTCTGACTCACCCTGTTCTGACATGGAGGGGAAAAAGTTGGTTTTGTTTGTTTCTTTCATTTGGTTTGTTTTGTTTTTGTTTTAACTGCTCATCCATGCCATGTCACATATCCTGAGATGATCTTGAACTGTACTGCTAAGACATAGCCATATCTAGTGCTCTGATCTTTCCTCTGAGAACTGCTAGTCATCATTCCCTGATGGTCAAATACATGCACTCTCAAAACTCTTTGGTCCGGAAGCACAATCTATGTCCAGCCTTAACCACTCTGCTAGGATCTCCAATTTGTTTGTTTTTTCCTCTGAGACTTCTGAATCCCCATCCACATGGTGGATTAGCTTGTGCTGAAGTTCTGAACAGTGTGCCTCATGGTCTGCTGGACAGATGTATTGGGTAAGTGACCTCAGTACTCTTTGAACAGAGCAAAATGTAGAACTTACAGCTAGTCAAGGTGTGCTGCACTCGTGTTGGATACCAAAATTATTTACACTACTGACAGCATTTAGGTCTTTTCTAATGGAATTTATGTGAAGTCCAGGTACTTGTTGATCTAAACATAGATTACAAGAGATCCTTTAATATGAAACTAATGGACACACCACCAGAGTGGGCATCAAAGTTTGGTGATGAAAATCATCTTCTAAGAAACTTCTAGCATAAAAAAGGAAGTATTAATTGAATTAAGCTTTTCTAGCATTAGGCAACCCTGGAAGGAATGTATAGCTTTTTTGAAACACACAGGGACACAGATATGTAAGCTCTACAGAGGTGGTATAGATCTTGATAGTATGCTACTGGAGTTACTGAAATATGCTTTCAGAAGTTAGCTGTCAAAAATCAAGAAGTGCAAGAAAGATTAGCTTTCACCCATTACATTTCTGTCAAAAAATATAATTTATTGATTTCTTCCTAATTTCTTCTGTTATGACAGGTGATACTTGACCAAAGCAGATCTTTTGTGATTTTCAATTTTTAGGCTTCATAACTAGATCTTGTAATAAATTGCAGAGTATACAAACTGGGAAAAGAACACTCTGTAGATAGCAGGGAACAGGGTTTTGGACGGAAGTCACACGAAAATTTAGTTTTGAATGGTTTCCTTTTAGTATTTTTGTGCTATCTCATTCTGTATTCTTTTTGTTTTACTAACTAAAGCCAAAAATCAGGCAAGTGCAAAGTCCAGCTAAACAGTATTTGCAAATTTATAGGTATGAAAATAATCTGCAGTCAAGAGGAACACATTTGTAACTGATGACTGAGCATTTCAATTTACACTTCTGTGCTTTCCTCAAACTATTTCCACTGAGTAACCAAGGCCATCACAGCACTATCTATCTCAACTTTAAAAAAACCCTATCTAAACCTTATTTATTTCTTCTATTTTGTTTCCTGTTGTTTGTTTCTCTTACTATCCTACTTCTCGTCTACCATTATGCATTCTTGTAATGCTACTGAAGTACTTGAGCCTCTTGACAAGACATTTTCTCAAAGAAGACCAAATGTTTATGAAAGGTGCTGATATGTCAAAGCAGATATACTTGTAGAAGCATGTTGGTTGTGATGAGCTTTGAGTGGAGCAGTGGTACAAGTTTTATGGATAGGCTTTCTCAGTGCTCTGCACTTTGCAGAGGCCAGGTTTTTCCCATGACACTGGGGAAGCCTTACCTGCAGGTCACAGAAAGTTGTCACATGCTTTCCAGGTCTTCATTCTCTGAAAGGCCTGAAACATTAACTTTTCTTTCTAAATTTGGAAAATCTTTTTTTTTTCAGATTTTTTTTCTCCAAAAAATAAGAATTCAACACTTAAATCAGCTCTATTTCAGACACTGCAAACTCCTTTTCCTCCATTATTCATGTCTGTAATTTCCCGTGATAGACCCTATACCCATTTAATTGATCAAGATAGAAAAAAATAAGTTGAGGAAATGCTGATTGATACTATGTTTTTCTGTGATTAGAAATTATACACTAAGACACTAACTTTTACATGACTGTATGAAGATACATAAGGATAAAAGAAAAACAGAACTTTAGTCTAACACCCCCTAAAATTATGAAATTAAATGACAACAGATTTTACTAAGATTTTAAAAATCCATTGGGCATTTACTTTAGAATTAGAAGGGGAAACAGTTATCTTAAATAGAAAATCTGCTCCTATTCTGCAATGCACTAGAGCAAAGTAAAACAAACACATAAACAAAACAGTGCAAACAATTTAAACCATCTCTTTTTTTTTTTTTTTTTTATTCTTCTTTTCCATGAAGTAATACCAAGCCACACATATTTCTTTCATCTTTATTTCATTGTACCACTTAATCCTGGGAAAAGTCTGTTCAATATCTGTTTGTCTTAATATGATGATCCTGTTTTCTTGGTTTATTTTTCCCCAGAATGTTTCTTGAATGAATTGTGACTGCAAAAGTGGGTAAATAATATCCCAAATAAAGGATTTATCAAATTTTAACTTGATTAACTGGCTGGATATTTTATGTATTAATAAAGAACGTGTTGGCCCTGGTTTTAGTAACAGAATTTGTGTTGCTATTCCTTGAAAGCAATAGTTGGTTTTGGTTTTTTTTTCCCAGAGAATTTGTTTTAGAGAAAAATCCAAACAAATATTGTTTTGCCTCCAGAGCCCTGAGTAATATTGATTTACTAGGAAGGAAACACTGATATTATATAGATTTTTTTCATAATTGTCTGCTCTGAAAAACAAAACAACCAAGTGGACCCTCTTATTTCAAGTGTCTGTGGGAAGCTAGGTTGCACACTGCTGTCCCATCATGCTGGGTCTCACTAGTAGACCTACATTGTTTTTACCTAGCCCCCACAGAGACAACTAAGTCACCACTTTAGTGCAAGTCATCCACAGTGCAGAGGGTACCAAACAGATCCATCAAGTGCCTAAAATTCTATTCCAAATCCTTTCTAACCTGCTGGGACTCTTCCTGCTTCACTAATAAAACATTTGCAAAGATAAGTGCTAAGGGAGACAGACAGCTGCATGGGTTGTATTCAAACTTTGACCCAGACAGAGCAAAGCATTCACTCCAATCCCTTCCTTCTATCAAACATGACTTGTGGATGAAAAAAGCAGAGTTGCCCTGTTTAACTGCTCCCTCTTCTATGGACAGAGCCAGGGAGAGAAGGGCCATCAACCAGTAAGAAAATAAAAGCTGCCCACAGAAACAACTGAGCGTCAGGTTCACTCAGCATCATCTGATAACCCTGTGGAACAGGTGATCAATATTTATCAGCATCACAGTTGTCCTGCTAGTGATAGTTAATGGGCTGATAATGCCATCCTCCTTGTAGCCAAATCCCATCAGGGATCAGACAGCTGGAGTTAAAGGAGAAAATTTATCAGATCTGTCAGGAGACAGTTTAGGAGGCTAAAATTAACCTTGGACTATTCACAAAAAGAACTAATTGTTTGTGACTGCTAGATTCCTGCCAGTGGCAAAGGTTTATTGCTTCACAGATCTTAACCTGATACTACTTTTTCTGCAGCAGGAAAAAAGTGAAAGAGAGAGAAAGAGAGAGAGAGAGAGAGAAAGAGAGAGAGAAAGAGAGAAAGAGAGAAAGAGAGAAAGAGAGAAAGAAAGAAAGAGAG